>JBBBDQ010029769.1:5977500-5990000 GCA_037127315.1 Ascarosepion bandense | reverse complement strand
CTTACATATATTCTCAGCAGACTCTATCTATCTATCTATCTATCTATCTATCTATCTATCTATCTATCTAAGAGTATCCGTCCATTATTCGTACTAAATTTGAACTTTGCAAGGTTATACTTTAACAATAAGTTCCTATCATACCGTTTATTTTATCTACTCCAAAACTGACTAAATAGGTTATGTTATACTTTCTACCTACCGGGCATAACTGTAAATTATTTACATGTACAATCGTAAAATTTCCAACCTATAGCATGTTATTAGATCAACCATGATATTCCAGTTGAAGAGAGGCAATACAATGTTGAAAGCATCGATATTTCTTCACATATGGAATTGTTTCAGACTAATCGAATTTTCTTAAATATCAAAGACAACATTTGGAAAGATTTCCCAACATTGCTGAAATTATAAATTTATAATTTAATTATCAGTTTGCGGCTTAATAAATGAAATTATTTACTGTGGATTATCAATATTTACTCATATGTAATGACAAAACTCAAAGTATATAGCCCCATTGAGGACTGAACGCGGTCCAGTTTATTTTTGTTTGTCTAGTTTTAATAAGATTATTGAAATCGTACGTAACATTTGTCATGAAAGGTATGCTTCTTATATCGACATAACAACCACATGGTTGTTCCAATTTAACTTTTGGAGAGATTTGAACAGTTATTTTTCCATTTCTTGGAGGTTGTCAACAGATGATTTTAAGGAATCACAATGAGCGAAAAGCGATAGTACTTTCTCTGTATTATATATAAAATTTGCAGGAAAACATAAATAAAAATTATTGTGGGATATATGAAAAATAACAACATGAATTTCTATTTACATCACAAATACATCATAACATTCTGAAGAATTACTGAATTGTATTGAATAAAATTAAGTATTTGCAGCCGTAAATATTTGCATGATGAAGAGAAATACATTGAATATATTTTTAACACCACCAAAATACTAAATATTTAATAATCTATGCGAAACAGAATGCTTACAAGATTTAGAATATACAAGAACGGATCAAATAAATACTGTTAATAAAACTAGAACAAAATCAAATAAATCTACAAAGGAAAGTTATTTTATAAATTAAAATGAAATTGGCTACAATTTTAAAACATTAAGAAAATTAGCGAAAAAATAATAAAAACATTTTAGATCATTACTTATAATATATATATATATATATATATATATATATATATATATATATATATATATATATATATCGCCAAGCAAGGCATTACTGTCACTGTTGTGCAGGGGGTTACACAGAAGGAAAGTTATGAGAAATAATAACTGGTTATAGGGGATGTCAAGAAGTAGGTAAAAGAAGGATGAGAATACTGATGAGAGTGGAGTGGACAGAGAAAGAAGCATGAGAGAGAGTGAATGCAGGTTAGTGAGATAGGAGATGACTATTGACTTTATATTTAAATTCTTGGAAATTGTAGCTGTCGGGGTAGCAAGTCAATGGAAGGGAATTCCTACAGGCGGGAAATGCGTGAAAACAAGCTGTGAAGTAGAATTTGTGTTTACATTTTATTGGTTTCACACTAAAAGGGTGGAATCTAATTGCTTATCTTGTGGCTTGAGTAAATTCATATATAGTTTGCAGCAGTGAGCTAAGTTCATCGGAACAGAAGCTGTGAGTAATTGTAGAAGTGACACAGGGATGTCACACTGTGTCGGTAAGAAAGTGACTGTACCGTAGCTGCCAAGTCGGGATCGATCACATCACATTGCAGATTTTCCAAAGAATTTTGTCAAGGAACCCCAGATGAATAGCAGCAGCACCCAACCAGATATGGCAGCAGTATTTATTAACATTGCATTACAGGAAAGTACATTCAACGTATTACTATATATAAAAATTATCAGTTAATTTATTTGATATACATAACGGCGTTAATTTTTCCTGCCTGTATTAGTTTGTTATGAAGATATTGGCCGCCCGATGTGTCGTATTTTGAAAAGACATTTTAACATTGTATTCCCGGTATATATTAGGTGAATTTCGGATTACATAACAATCAATGAGCGCTCTTTAATAATTTTATCTAATTTTCAGACAGAAATAATCTTGAAGAATAGAAGCCCTTAATTATGAACAAGAGAAAACATGATCTTCGTTTATTTTTCTTGTATGATTTCAAACTTGGGCAAAGTGTCTCCAATACTTCTGCCAATATTAACGGAGCATGGAGAGATGGATCATCAAGAACTCGGACAGTACGAAGTTGATTAAATGAAATATCAAGCCGTTTGTGGTTTACGGTCTTGTCACGTAAAAACACTGGTTTTTCCACGATCATCGAAGTCACGCAACTTCAAAAGTGGTCAGTATAATGATGGGTGACTGCTCATACATATTAAGTGCCGTAAGTTTGGATATGCTATTGTACGTAATTTTAATTGTAAATGAGGGGGCTGATTAACGCTTCCAGGCGTAGTTCGTTATATCCGTTTACGCGTAACAACCCTAATGAAAGGTAAGAATGCACCTATTCCTTCTTAGTTATGGGTTAAATAATAATATAGTGGTATTTACTACAGTAAATAATTTTTATATTCAAAATTTTCATTTGATATAAAGAATATTTCCTGGCTCTAAATATTATGCAAATAGCTGATAAATCGTAATAAACCCGAATCACTTAGTCAATCAAAACCTTTAGCTAGGGATATTTGTCTTCTTTATCTGGCTTTTCCCCTCAAGGCGCAGGCAATCATGGACTTCCACTTGTCTTTATCACTTGTCTACCTCAAAAATCTTTCTCTTTGTATCTCTCCTAAACTTCGCTGCGCCATCCATTTGCTCAAGAAAACCAAGTATGTATCGTGTTGCTTTCAACTGTCTCTATTTCCCTCTAACCGTCCTGTGCGTCTAAGATTCTCAAAACCATCATTCCTCCTTATGTTTTCCAGAAAACTCTGATGTCTCTTTCTTATGTTAAGTATTAGGTAACTTCTCAAGCTCATTGTCGATACTCACGTGCTCGGTCCACTCTTCTGTAGAACCACATTATATTGTTTCGAGTCTCTACTTAATCTCTGAACAAATCGTCTAGCATTCTCTGCTATATAGAAGGACAGATAATCGGATAACAGTTTGCAATATAATCGACCCTGATTTGGTTGCATGCCTTCAGTCACTTTCTTGCCGACAGGATTTGGCTTCTCTCTGTCTTTTCTACACGTATTTAAATGGCAACTGCACGGATGAGATTATTTGCCTGGTAACTTGAAATTTACCCGTACTACCAAATTAGCATCACGGTTTCACGATTTTACCGTCGGACTAGTCAAATATAACTGACATTTTTACTATAATATTTCCTTTTGAAGCACTTCCCGTTTGTGGAACTCACTTCCATATGCTTGCTTTCCTGATAGGTACAATCCCCAAACTATTAGTGCAAGGTCAATTGCTCTCTTTTATCTACACAAGTGGAATGTCTACATAGAATTTATAGCTAAATCAGTTGCTAAGAAGGTTGCTTCTCTGTGCAGGGCCAGGAAATTTTTCCCATCTGAAAAATTTCTGCACATATACAAATCTACCATTCGCCCATGCATTGAATACTGCAGCCATATCTGGTCGGGTGATCATGCTATCCACCTAATTGTCCTTGACAGAATCCACAGAAGAATCTGCAATACGATCCATCCCGACTTGGCAGCTCGGATATAGTCACTTTCTCACCGGCGCAGTGTGACTTCCCTGTGTCTCTTGTACAGTTACTTTCACGGCTTCTGCTCCGATGAACTTGGCCCAATGGTACCCCTATATATGAATTTACTTGAGCCACAAGATTGTAAATGGGTCTCATCCTTTTACTGTGAAAGCAACAAATTATAAACGCGAGTTCTACCAATAAAATGTAAACGGAAATTCTTCAACTTCTTTTCTCGCACTTCTCACCTGTGGAATTTCTTTTTTATTGCTTCCCCGACAACTACAATCTCCAAGAATTTAGATATAAAGTCAATAGTCATCTCTTATCTCACTAATCTGTACCCTCTCTCTCATGCTCTCATCTTATTTCTGCAACATTCTCATTTCTCTTACACGTTTCCTGACACCCCCTTTATTTTGTCACTCCTTCTCATAACTTTTCTCTTATGTAACCCCCCTGTACAACAGTGGCAGTACAATGCCTTGCTTGGAGCGAATCGAATATAAAAAATAAAAAACTTTATTCCCATCCAGCTTTTATCTTCTTTTCGACATCCCCTGTACATTTGTATTCTCTTACTGTAACCCCTGCGAATGTTTGATTTTTTTTCATCCTCGACCTTTAGTTAGCATTATGTGGTCCTCTTTTTGTTGATGACCATTCATTCAATTTTCTTAAGGTTTCTGTTTAGTCCTTTCTTCTCGCTTTCACTTTCTACCAATCTGTAGGTGGTACTGTATTTTTCATTCCGTGTCTGCTATCATCAGTGTGTCATCTGCACATCCCATATTGCTGAGATTGTGACCGACAAAGACGAATCCTGGCAAGTTATCTAGCTTTATCAGAATTTTTTCGTTGTTTGAATAGATCCGATGGGAAGACACACCCTTGTCTTACACCCCTTTCTATTTTTGTATATCTGCTGTACTCATTTGCTGTCCGTATTTAAGCAGTTTGCTGTCAGTATAGTTTTTGATTATTCTAATATTGTTCACGAATATATAGAGGTTGCCAAAGATCTTTAACAAATCTTTGTGGCGTTCTTTGCGTAGTCTATACAACACAGCTACACGTCCTTTTGCATCTGTATTGCTCATGCTTATAACATTTCGAGCATAAATATCGCGTTCCTTATTCTGGTGTCTTTGATGAAAGCGAACTGTTCTTGTGCTATCTCTGGCACTATTCTCCTGTGCGCTCTTTTTATCATTATCAAGGCGATGGGTTTTGTTATGTGGATCATTAAGCTAATTGTTTGATGGAGTTCACATTCCTTTGCACTTCTTTTTCGTTTTTTTAGGGGGGGCAGAGCTATAAAAATTGACTTGCTTAGGTCCACCGGTATATTGCCACTGTTGCTGACTTAATTTATTTTTTCTGTGATCCTGCCTACTCTGAAATCGTCTTAGCTGCCATCATATCTATCAAAATACTTTTTTGGCTGCTGCTGCTGCTTTGTTTTTATCCAGTTTGACGAGTGCAGCTTCCACTTAGATTTTAATTATTTCTAGTTGGTCGGTATTTCTGTGTATTGCCAGTTGCTCTTGTCGGGGAATAGATCACCTATATATTCATCCCATTGTCAAATCACAGTGAGGAAAAAATGTTCATCCAAATATATCAAGCTCGTAAAGAAGTAGGAAATAGGGCTTCCAACAGGTTCGTCGTTCCAAGAACAGTGGTGCGAGCGGCTGGCGAGTGGCAGAAGGCAAAACAGGCTGAAGAATAGGAGCGTCAAATATTAAGGACGCAAAGTTATTTATCCAATATCCATTACTTCTCGTAGGAAAGGTATTCATTAAATAAAGAAGTGACTTAGTAAATAATATTTAATCCCTGTCTTTTCTACGCGTATTTGCATGGCAACTGCACTGATTATTTGCCCGGTACCTCGATATTTACCCTTACTACCAAATTGGCATCAAGGCTCCACGATTTTACCGTCGGACTAGTTAATGTAACTGCCACTTCTACTATAGTAGTTTCTTTTCAGACACTTCCAGTTTGTGGAACATACATCCATATGCTTGCTTTCCTAATAGGTACAATCCCAAAAGGTTAAGTGCAAGGTCACTAGCTCTCAAGGTCACTCAAGTGGAATATCTACATAGAATCGCTTATGCTAAGAAGGTCGGTTCTCTGTGCAGGGCCAGGAAGAGTTTTTTCCCGTCTGAAACAATCCTGCACATATACAAATCTACCATCCACCCACCATCCACCCGTGCATTGAATACTGCAGTCATATTCCGTCGGGTGCTCCTGCTATACACCTGGGGGTACTTAACAAAATTCAACGCTGAATCTGCAATGGGATCGATTCCGACTTGGTAGCTGGAATATAGTCACTTTCTCACCGACGCAGTGTGGCTTTCCTTTGTCTCTTCTGCAGTTATTTTCACGGCTTCTGCTCTGATGAATTTAGTATGGCCATGCCATACGTTGACGGATGACAGTGTCGTACTTTCTATCGTATGCCACGTTACTTCCCAAGTAACTAAATTTCTGCAATTGTTTGATTTTTTCATCCCCGATCTTTAGTTAGCATTATGTGGTCGTCTTTTTGTTGATGACCAGGCATCGTATATGTTATTTTTTATGTTTAATCCTTTCTTCTCGCTTTCCCTTGCTACTAATTCAATAAAGATGATACTTAGTAAATACTTTTTGCTAAGTCACAACTTTCTTTTCTGTGCTTTTCATATCTCTCAACATCTTTTTGTCTCTTGTTGCTCTTTTGTCTTATTATTTCTCTCAAACCCTGCTCTGACATCCCTCATGCTATTGACAAATCCTGACAGGACTTATCGTTCTCTCAGAATTGGCTCGCTGTATAGGTTTAATAAATCTGGTGAAAAAACATATTCTAGTCTTTAACTTCTTTTAATATTTGTATTTCTCCTGAATTCATTTCGTGTCATTATGCAACCGGTTTGATGGCAGTATATGTTCGTATACTAGCGATCCTAATTCCTGTCCTGACAGTCAATTATACAAACTACTTTACCTTGTACTTCCTGTTTTCAATGACTTGTGAGAGTAAAAAACCTTTTTAGCATGCTTTCTATACTAAGTGTCTTAAAAGTTTAAAGTGTTTCTTTTTGATGCGGTCTTAGACGCATTGAATTTGACAAGCCACTTCTTGCCCCAATTCACCACAGAGTGTAGATCCCGTTCAAGGTTAGCAGCGAGATTATGTCTGTCCGTCACGACAGGTTTCTTACTGGTGCGGGAGTATATTGTGGTGTCATCTGCGTAGATGCCTACTTGGAAACTAATCTCATCTGGGAGGTCGTTGATGAAAATAAGGAAGACCATCGGGCCCAGGATAGAGCCCTGTGGGGCACCAGCATTCGTGCTGTAGGATGAAGAGGCATGCCCATTCAAAACGACCTTCATTTTGCGTTTATTTAAAAAAGATTGGATTAGGTCAAGCAGGCAAGCGTTAATACCGTTACCCCATAGCTTGCATAGGAGGCCAGAGTGCCAAACCCTATCAAAAGCCTTGGAGATGTCCAGAACAACCGCGCGAGCCTCGTCAGACTCATCAAGGACCTGGAGCATGTACTCCGTTACGGTTGCTAGCAAGTCGGCCGTAGATCTGGCAAAGCGGAAGCCATATTGCTTGTCAGAGATAAGTTTGTGGGCAGTAAGATGTTGAACTTGGACTCTAGGTCTCTCACCACCCCCGTATATCCTTCCCTTTCTCTCCACGTATGTATCTGTCATCGCACCTGCATTCTCAGCTTTCTATTGCTCCTTTCTAACTAGTTTGTACTCCTCACTCTTTTTTAATTAATATTTTTACAGTTATGTAGCCCCCCGCTCATCAGTGGCATTTCTGCCTTGCTCGGGGTGAAATGATTAAAAAAAAATGTACACTGCCGGCCAAAATTATTAGGCCACCCCAGTTTTTTAAAAACAATATGTATTTCATATTTATAGTATGTATTGCGAAGTAGATAATTTTAAAGGAAAATAGAGTGGGTCGTTTGTTATTATTATTTTGCAAAATTTTACAAGGCAAAAAAGCAAAGCTGAACTTGTCCGAATCGTCCTAAATTTTCTTCATTCTTTCAATGATCAAACTGTAATATAAGTAATTATTAAATATTTATACATTCATTTGATGCACATGCTATTGTGCAATATTAACAAAGCAAACATTCTATTTTAATTTACAATTATTCACTTGGCAATAAATACTAAAAAATATTATGAAATACATCATTTTTTATAACACTGGGTTTGCCTAATAATTATGGCCGGTAGTGTATGTGTTCCTTTTGTTTACGTTTTCCCTAAATCTTTCTCCTTTGTTTATATGACCAGCCTGTAATGCAACAATGAAAGTCTTTGAAAATATTGATGCAGTTTCTCTAACCAAATAATCCCCGAGAATAGTCTCGTTGTTTTTCTTTTTGCAATAGAATTTGTTTTATTTGCATATATGTTATAAAAAGTGTGAGGTTGAAAAAAAAAAGAATTATTTCATGAAGCCAAGAAAATATCGCTGGCAACACATTTATGTGCCTTTAAAGATGTATGCTGTGTATACTATTTAACTTAAATGTAGAGTATGTAATTAGTATTCAGTAAGTTCATAAGTATGTAGGATGTGCGTTGTGGTACAGTAGATTTCGGCTCGGAACGAGAAACGGGGGTGCCGTAGTTCGAATTCCAGTTGAATCCATTTTATTCACTTACGCACAAATACCCTTGGGAAAGGTATTAATCCGTCTCTTCCTTCCAGTAATGGGTTAAATAGCAGGACAAACTGGGTTCTATAGCTCTAGTCGGCAACCAGTCTAACACAGAAAGCAATGGCAAACTACTGCGAGATAATCTTCTGCCCAGTCACTCATGTCTATTTTGAGACATGACCGCCCAAGCGTGTATCACGTATAGCACTTAACTAACTGACTGACTGACTGAAGTTAATATTGTTCGAACAGCTAAGAAAAATACTAACAAAAATAACTAATAATATTGTGATAGATGTGATTCAGATATTTCTAAAACGTTGAAACAACATTCATATCACAAGTAACTAGAACAAAAAATAGGTCTTTGTTTTGTATATTTCTGAAATAAAAATGTCTGTGACAAAAAGCAAATGGAAATAAAAAAAAGTATGTCCTGTGAGCTTTCAGTTCCATCCAAATAAAATACATTTTTAATGATTCTAGATTTTCTTTTGCAGGCAGATGCTTACATATCTGTTTCTGATTGTTTTCGTGTAAAGGAAAATATATGAAATTGATGCAGCGAGTAACAACTGCTAATCATGAGTAATAATGAATATTTTATAACTTAGTAGCTGGAGTCAAAAACAATCTGCTGAAAAAATTGTAGGAACAAGTTAGCAGTAGTGTTATCTCCTGTTACATGCAACGATTTTCTCTTTTATGGAACTATTTTGCTTTTTTTATTTAAATGGTCTACGGATTTCAGAAACATGGTTGATTATGCATCACACAGCAAGAATACACACACACACACACACACACACACACACACATATATATATATATATATATATATATATATATATATAAATCTGTTTTTTAATTAAAAATACATTGCGACACGGAAATTTCTATATCGAGTTTTCTACATCGCCTTTAGCCAATGTTAGATCATAGTTGTGAAAATTTCACTACAATGATCTAACATTATATGATGACGAGGTAGAAATCTCGAAACAGAAATTTCCTTGTCACAATGTATTTTTAATTAAAAAAAAATTTAGTTATATGATTATATTCTGCCCTACAATATTTATGGTATTGAGCTCTTTTATTTAAAAAAAAGTAAATGCTGGAGAGCACGTAATTGTAAAGAATTTGATTCACTCGCGTCACTGGATTAATATATAAATATATATATATATATATATATATATATATATATATATATTTATATAATTCTGTATGTTACAATTAATTTATGACTATGAATTTTTTCCTCCTATCCTTTTATATATATATATATATATATATATATATATATATATATATATATAAGTGTGTGTGTGTATGCATGTGCGTGTCTGTTGATATATATATATATATATATTTAGAAAGAGAGAGACAGACAGACAGACAGCATGAATTTGAGGTTCTCACGTCATCTGCGGACAAAGCTGAGTGCATTACCCGCAGATTCTCATCCAACACCACATTCGACTCGTCCGGAGTGCACCCACCCGACTTCCCTATTAGAACTGAGGCCAAACTGCACGACGTATATATTACCCCGACAGTAGTATCCAGAGTAATTTCAAAACTCGACCCACATAAGGCGTGTGGAGACGATGGAATCCCGGCGATAGTCCTTAAGAGGTGTGCCCCTGAACTTTCCCCTGCCCTCTCTAAACTGTTTAACTACTGCCTTTCTGCTTCCTGCTTTCCTGCATGCTTGAAATTCTCCCCGTTCCTGTCTTTAAGAATGGTGGTGAAACCTCGAACCCATCCAACTATCTCCCTATCAGTCTTCTACCGATATTCGGGAAAGTATTCGAGGCTATAATCAATGCTGAAATAGTTCATCATCTCACCGCCCACAAACTGTTCTCTGACAGGCAATATGGATTCCGCTTTGACAGGTCCACGGCCGACCTGCTAACAACTGTAACGGAGTACATGCTACAGGCCCTTGATGAGTCTGACGAGGCTCGCGCGGTTGCTCTGGACATCTCCAAGGCTTTCGACAGGGTTTGGCACCCTGGCCCCCTATGCAAACTAGGCAGTTATGATATTACCGGTCGCCTGCTTGACCTAATCCAATCTTTCTTAAATAACCGCAAAATGAAGGTCGTTCTGAATGGGCGTGCCTCTTCGTCCTACAGCACGAATGCTGGTGTCCCACAGGGCTCTATCCTGGGCCCGACGCTCTCCCTTATTTTCATCAACGACCTCCCAGATGAGATTAGTTTCCAAGTAGGCATCTACGCAGATGACACTACAATATACTCCCGCTCCAGTAAGAAACCTGTCGTGGCGGACAGACATAATCTCGCTGCTGACCCTGAGCGGGATCTACACTCTGTGGTGAACTGGGGCAAGAAGTGGCTTGTCAATTTCATTTCCCCTAAGACCAAGCTCTTGTCTGTCAACCATTACTGGCAACCTCTTCTGCCTCCCATAAGCATGGAACAGCTGATTCTCCCGGAGAGTAATACACTACGCCTCCTCGGACTTACCCTGTCCTCAGACCTCAAATGGAACCATTATATTGAATCCATAGCAAAATCTACTGCTAAGAAGAATGGGTCACTATGTCGATCCAGGATGTTTTTTCCACCTGAATCCATCCTACATATATACAAGTCAACCATCCGTCCGTGCATGAAGTACTGTTGCCATTTATGGTCAGGTGCCCCTGCCGTTCTCCTCAGTGTTCTTGATAAGCTCCAAAGGAGAGTTTGTAATGTGATAGGTACTGATCTGGCGACTCGACTGCAGCCAATTTCTCATTGTCGAAATGTGGCCTCCCTCTGTCTCTTCTATAAATACTTTCATGGCTTCTTCTCGGATGAACTTAAGTCACTGATGCCTCCTCAACAGGTGTTTACCCGTGCAACCAGACTGGCAACTGGGTCCCACCCATTCACAGTCAGGTTAGCCAAATGCAGACGACAATTCTACTCCTGCAGCTTCCTCTCTCGCACTTCCCGCCTGTGGAACTCACTCCCGTATTCTTGCTTTCCTGGCGGCTGCAACCTCCAGAAATTTAAATGCAAAGTAATACTCATCTACTAACCACTGGCCTCTAGCTCTCTTCCCTCCCCTGTATAACCTTCCCTTTCTCTCCACCTATGTATCTGTCATCGCACCTGCTTTCTCAGCTTTCTATTGTTCCTTTCTAACTAGCTTGTACTCCTCACTCTTTTCTAATTAATCTTTTTACATTTATGTAACCCCCTGCACATCAGTGGCGTTTCTGCCTTGCTCGGGGTGAAATGATTAAAAAAAAAAAATACAGAGAGAGAAAGACAGCAAACTAAAGTACGATGGATGAATTGTCGTCTTCTTTAAGCAAAAATGAAAATAACCCAGTTGCTTCCTTTTCGCCGATATATTTACCAAAATTACATTAAAATATCCTGAAATATTAAAGACTAAATGTATTTAATAAAATCGCCATTGGCTTCAAGCACAGTCACTAGACATCTTCGGATTATCTTGCCACTCTCCTGGACACTCTCCTTTTCTAAGTTTGTAAAAGCTTTTATAAGCTTTACCTTCAGTTCATCTTTGGTGTTACAAGAAATTTTGTTGCTCTAAGTTCAGCTGTGAACCATACATAAAAATCAAAGTGATTGTAGTATGAGGAGTTTGTTAGCAAAATTTAAGGGGTGGTGTGGTCGTAAATATTGTCTGATAGTCATGACTTGTTTTCCTCTGCTTTGAGGTAACATTGTCTCATATAAGGTCTTCTAGCATCTATCCTCTTGATCCAGATCAGCACTGAACGACTGTGGGAATAGGAATGGAGGCATCACGTCGCAGTCAGTAGTGATCACTCCAAACACGCTGATGCAAATTGGATGTATCATTTGTCTCTTTACGAATCCTCTGAAATGTCCACAGATTGACACCTAAACACTGACATATTCGTACTGGACTTTCTGGTATTAATGCCAAACAGTTATTTTCAAATTCCTGGCAAAGATAAATCCGTCATGGTACATTTTCTCTCACAAACATTGCTCAACTGATCCTACTGTGCAGTTCATAAAGTAAAAAATCTACGCACAAGCGTTAAATTAAAAATATAAATAATGACAAATAACCCATCGCACTCAAT
>JBBBDQ010029769.1:5910000-5972500 GCA_037127315.1 Ascarosepion bandense | reverse complement strand
GTATTCTCATTGAGTACCAGTTCTATATTTTTTATTTACCTATCATTTTTAGTCTATTCATTTATTTGTTGTAAAGTTTTGTTTTCTTTTTTAAGAAAAGATTTTTTATAATCTAAAATATAATGTTTTGGTCTATCTATTTATTTGTTGTAAAGTTCTTATAAAAAGAAAGAGTTTTTTTAAAGAAATAATTCTATGTTCCAATTTATTTTTATATAGCTCGTCAATGATTATTTTACTCGTGCACTTATTGGTTATATGCATGTTATTTCATTTAGATTTTATCCATTTTCTAATGTGAATAATTTACAATCTCTACATATGATAATTATTTCGTTGCTTTTATTTAATAAATGTTTATTCTTAAGGGATTTAATAATACATAGATTTTCATACAAACAAAATGAACATGGTTCATTTAGGACTTACATATTTTAGCTTCTTTTAGAATTTACCACTTTATTGTGGGTATTTTTTTTTTGTTTCCTATAGGTACCAATGATATTTTGATAGCTAAGTTCTATTTTTATATTTGTTATTATTAATTGAAGAGGTATGCTGATAAATTTGCTGCTTAGGGTGTTTTTAGTACTCCCTGTAAAATTTTTTATATTATTTGGGTTTTCCTTTGAGGATATTTCGCATTGATAGATTATTGATTTCGTTAAGCACCTGCTTTCTAATGGACAGTTTATGGGGGTTTTTCAATTATATTTTTCTTCTCTAAATTGTTATTTTCTGTTGTCTGGTTGTTTTTATTGATTTTGTTGAAATGTTTAAAAATATTATTATTGTGGTTTTTTATCATTTTTTTCTAGATTGTTAATACGGCTGTAACATACTTTAATAGTGTTTTTTATTAAAGATCTTACTTAGTGGATTTTTTCCGGAATGTGTTTCTTAATTAATGCGAGGAATGTTTTCCTCAATTTACTACTAGTCATCTAGTTGAAAAAGAGGGGTGTACTAGATGATGTTCCTATTTATATTTTTTGCTTCGAGGGTTATATTTTTTGTTAAAATACTTAATATTTGGGTTTATGTATCCACTATTTTTTCATGCAGGATTATATAAATTGTTATGCTTATTAAACACTTCATCATTAGCCGAGATTCTACTAATTCTGTATTCTATTGATGAGGGTATATGCTTGATGATAGAGAAGGTTAGTTAGACTTTGGGTGAATGTATAAAGCATTGGTATTTAGTTTTTGTATGGTTAGTGTATATTTTTCTCTAGATCTAAAGTTACATCGAGAAACTCTACTTTTTATATTAGTTTTAATTGTTACTTTTAAATTGAGATTATTAAAAATTTTGTGTATCATTTTTTTGATTCTATAATAAAATAAATGCCAGAGCACTCAAAATAAAAATTAAAAAAACATTGAATCCTCTTCACCTGAAATTATATATATATATATATAATTCGAGGTGAAGAGGATTCAATGTTTTTTTTATTTTTATTTTGAGTGCTCTGGCATTTATTTTATTATAGAATTATATATATATATATATATATATATATATATATATATATATATATATAATTCCAGGTGAAGAGGAATCAATGTTTTTTTTTTATTTTGAGTGCTCTGGCACTTATATATATACTATAGTCATCCGCAGACAGATCTGTTTTGCTGTATTACAACTCATCAGTACAGCTTAGACTCCGGTCGCTTGCTAACCCAGGATCGAAAACCGACCGAATTGACGTCAGTCGGCGATTCTACCCCTAGGCCACGAGCGTCCAGTAGAAGAAGGCAGGCTTTTTAGCGTGTATGAACACGCCCAATAGCTAGAGTAATCCAATTCATCATCGAATTAGCGGTGCGTAAATGCCGGAGTAGCTACTGTTTACAAAGCCTCCCACTCTTCCAGAGTGCTCAATCAGGGTGTGAGAGCGTAAATACTATAGTCATCCGCAGACAGATCTGTTTCGCTGTATTATATATATATGTTATTGTAATATTTACTAGTGATGGTTATAATAATGGTTATTTTTATTCTTGATGGTTATAATAAAACATATTGTTTAAAATGGCTATAATAAAAAGCACTGTTTTATTAGAACCACTTTTAATAAAAATATTACAATAATATATTAATTAACTTTATATTTTTAAAAAGGAAACGCTGCGAACTGAGTATATTTACTCAATTTATTTTTACACTTACTTATATATATATATATATATATATATATATATATATATATATATATATTAAATATTACATATTTAATAATTTTCTCTATATTATACATATATAATTCATTGATGAACATTTTCTTAAAAATAAACATTTAAGTAAAGTTTTCAATCAGAACACTCTGAAACTTATTATAGTTACACTAATAATTTAGAAATAATTTAATTATATAACAAAGAATATTGAAATTATATAATAGTAGCAAGAGCAATTCTACTACTTATCTTAATTTGCCCAATAGAAAAACCTTATGCAATTGTAGAATTCCCAAACTGTGCTCTTGTCTAACAAAGGTTTAGCTATATCTCTTGACTATATATACTTTATCGTTTCAGTAAAAAAACAAGGATTGCTAAAGCTTATATTGGTAAATAGAATGAACCATTTTATAAAGCGTTTCTACAATCATCTCTCATCTTTTACTAATAAGGACAACCGAAATATGGCTTGATTTTCTGGATATTTTTTAAGTTAAATGAGGAGAATAAAACACCTAAAGTTAAATAGAAAATCATTAAACCCGCTAGAATATCTAAATCGTTGAACGGTCCATATCTCCTTTCTTAGCAAGAGAAAATGGAAATTATAAAGTAGATAAAAAGTGATATTTCACTAAATCAAAGGTATGAAAAGAAGTAAACTTACAATCCTGCTAGTAGTACAAAATCTAAGGTATTGATCTACAGAAATTGTAAACCTTTTATATTATAAAACTAACTATATTGATAATTTATTCTGCACATATACAAATCTACCATCCGCCCGTGTATTGAATATTGCTGCCATATCTGGTCGGGTGCCCCTGCTGCTCTCCTTGGGCTTCTTGACAAAATACAAAGGAGGATCTGTAACGTGGTTGATACTGACTTGGCAGACCGGCTGCAGCCGCTCTCACACCGGCGTGATGTAGCTTCCCTGTGCCTCTTCTACAAGTACTTTCATGGCTTCTGCTCCGATGAGCTTAGATCACTGGTGCCGCCTAAGCACGAATTTACACGAGATACTAGATTAGCAACTAGGTCCCACCCTTTTACAGTTAAACAAATAAGATGTAACCGTAAATTCTACTCCAACAGCTTCTTTTCTCGCGCTTCCCGCCTGTGGAACTCCCTTCCACAAGTCTGCTTTCCCGACAGTTACAATCTCCAGGTGTTTAAATGTAGGGTCAATAGACACCTCCTATCACACTAACTCCCAACTATTCTCACAACACTCTCATCTACCCAACCCTCATTCTCGGTATCCTCACCCGCCTATCACCCACCCTCTGTTATTTCCTATATTTAATCAGCCTTTCTCCACTCTACGTAGCCCCCTGCACAGTAGTGGCAGTGACATGCCTTGCTCGGGGTGAAACGCTTATAAAAAAAAAAAAAAAAAAAAAAACTATATGATCTCTCTTCTTACGTTATCTATTACAAATTGTGATGTATTTATTGCCTGATGAATTTTTATTTCACTCGATAATTCCTTTCAGTAATTTTAGCCATGTACTATCTTCTATTTATTTACATTTTTAATCATTTAACATTATTTAATATTTATTATTATTTATTATTTTTAAATTTTTATTAATTCATTTTTATTTCTTATTTCCGTTTTTATATTTGTTATGATAACTTTCGTTCTTTTTTATTATTTTGTTATATATTTTATGTCGAAGTTTCGTGAAGACACCGTTATGATAATTTTATTCATCGGGGATGGGTTATAGATGGAATGAAAATGCACAGTTAAAGATTCAAATTCTTTCCATTAAACCTACCAACGATCAATCTCAATCCAATATCGAGTAAGATACGATAAAACCATATACTTACTAACCATATACTTGCATTCCTGACGGTTACAACCTCAAGAAATTTAGATGCAATGTTAATTCACATCTCTAATATACTTAACTCCAGTCCTTTCTACATCATCTTGTTCTTTTCCTTTGTCTCTAAATTCGCACCTGTTTTCACTTCTGTGTTCACATGATTCTCTTTCCCTACCTCTTTCACCCACTGTAGCTGGTTTGTCTTTCCCTTCACTCTCCTCCTGCCTAAATCTTTAACTCTCTTATGTAGCACCCTGCACATCGGTACTGCTTTGTTTAAATGATTAAAGCAAACAAACAAAAAATCTTGGAACTTAACATTATCATAAATTAACACAACATATATATATAAATGTGCGTTGTGGTGCATTGGATATCGGCTCGGAACGAGAAATCGGGGAGCCGAGTTGGAATTCCAGCCGAATTCATTGTATTCACTTACGCGCAAATACCCTTAGGAAAGGTATTAATCTGTCTATTCCTTCCAGTTATGGGTTAATAACGGGACAGATTTGGTTCTATAACCTTGGTCGGCAACCAGTCTACCTCAGAAAGCAATGACAACCTACTGCGGGATAATCTTCTGCCCAGTCAGTCATGTCTCTTTCGAGATATGATCGCCCAAGTGTGTAACACGTACGGCAATTAACTCTCTGACTGATATATATATATATAGTGTATGTGTGTGTGTGTTTAAAAAGTAAAACCACAAATTAAAACACTTGTAATTTTTTTATAACCTATAATTGTTACAATAAATACACAACAGAAGAAAGTGTGGAATTTTAGTTAAAATTTGATATGGTAACCAGATATCGTTACCATCTTCTCGAGCCGGCCACTAATTTGAACAGCAACTGCTGTGATATTGGAGAAATAACTTCTAGGCACAGGATGTTAAGACAGAAATTCTGGCTGACCACTCATGCATCTCACAATCTATTTAGCCATATCCGTTTTTTCCATCATATTTAATTATATTACGCTCTCACACCCTGATTGAGCACTCTAGAAGAAAGGTAGACTTGGAAAAACAGTAGCCACTCTAGCCTGTACGCAGGCTCATTCAGTGAAAATGAATTTGAGCACTCTAGCTATTGAGCGCGTAATATGATATGCGCTAAAATGACTGTCTTCTTCTGCAGAGTGCCCCATGGCTCAGGGGTAAAGTCGGCGGCTGACGGCAAATCGGTCGGCTTTCGAGCCTGGGTTGTGTAGCAATCGGAGTTTAACCGTACTGATGAGCTGCGAAATAGATCTATCTGCGGGTGACAATATATATATACAGGTGAGTTGTGATGATGTTGGTGCAAGGTTATTCAGTGGTTTACACATAGAAAAGCATTTTGCTAAGGAGATTCTTTAGCCGTAAAGTGCTCGATATAGATATAAACATAAAGCATTAATAGTAATAATGTAAGATATTTTTTCACTTAACTAAAAATATGTATATATACTGACATAGGCACTGAGGAGGAAAGACATAACATTAATATCCTCACGAAGCATCAATGTCGGCATAACTCTGTTCAATTAAATAACAAATTCCTACACGTGCGTGCGCGCACACACACGCACGCACAAACACACACACACACACACACACACACACACATATATATATATATATATATATATATATATATAACCAATGGATTTGCAAAAATATCTAATATTTGTTTTCGGATTATAATAATTTGTTAAATTTAACAATGAATTTTAACATTAAGTTCTCTTTGGAGTTTTTCTCTACTGGAATTTACCTTACCAATTTTCAAGGATTATACTTTATATATATATATATATATATATATATATATATATATAGAGAGAGAGAGAGAGAGAGAGAGAGAGAGAGAGTAAAATAATTTGTTATATTTCAATTTATTTGATTTTTGTAACATATTTTTTCTATAAATTCTATCGGTACCTACGGATCTTTCCCCATAGAAATATAGAGATACATGAACCATAAGGTATTATCTTTTAAATTCTGATATTTACTTGAGATTATTTTTCGTTTTTTCTTTATTTATTTTTATCTTAACCACGGTTTTTTGTTACTTCGACTTTTCAATTATTCAGTTATATTGTAATATATTTCAGTAAGATCTGAAAGCCTATTTCCTCTTCTTTTTTTTTTTAGCTTGGAGCTTGATTTTCTTAGACGGGACCCAGCAATTATACTTTGAAAGATCAACCTGCAGTTGTCATTCGGTTCATTTTAGTAAATTACTGCTATTATCTGCTATCACACAATATGTCTTATCATATTGTTAAATTGTTCACTTATCTAAATTAAACATGATTCTCATCAACATAGTTATTATAATTATTATTATGAATATCGGTATTTTGAATTGTAGTAGTAATAATGTTTGAATATCAGTGGTACTGTCGATATAGCTAATATATTACTAATCAATGTCTTTGCATTTTAACTGGTATATTGCTTTCTTAACTATACTATATAAGCACTGTGGACAAAAACTGAATTTCAGATTCTTTTTAGATCTTGACTACAAAGATTCGCTTATCTGTATTTAACAATCATTCAAATTGTTCATCTAAGATAACCGGCTTACTATCGTTGCAAATTAATAATCAACCTGCAATTATCATTCGATTCATTTTAGTGATCTTTTTCTATAATTTGTTATCACGCAATTTGTCTTAATATATTTTTACCTTGTTCACTTTCTAAATTAAACATGGTTATCATTATTATAATTATTATGATTATTATTATGAATATCAATATTTGGAATCTTAGTAGTATCTTTGCTCTTAATATCAGTGATAATATCGTTATAACTAACATATAACTAATCTATTTCTTTGCATATTAAGTGATATATAGCTTTCCAACCTATAATATATGAGCAAACACTATGGACAATTTCACTTTCTGTTGAGATCCAACCACAGCAATTCGCTAATCTGGAATTATTAATCATTCAAATTGTTCATCTAAGATATCCGGGTTACATAAAACTATCATTTTAAAACTATTAATTCAATATTATTTCGGAATATTCTCATACAAATGTGTCCTTGAAATATGGAAAAAGTACCTCAGATGTGTGAGATATTTAAAATGAGTTAAAGATTCTGACAATGATCGTCTAACTTACATTTGATCCTCATGAGAATTTTCTCCGTAAACTAAACTAGCGGTCTGTATCTTCCAAAGACATCGCTGTCTCAAGAGAAACGAGATAATTAAAATGTTATAGCCTAGAAGTAAGAAGATTGACTTTTGCTCCTGTTTTAAATATTGGCTTAATTAATATTAATACATTCTAACTGTTATTCCCCAAAATGTTGACAGTCGGTAATATTTACAAACTCAAACAAATTCTCATATACCCTCTCGTATTTGTTCGTTGTTTTTATTTAATTTTGATAAAAAATGTGGTTAAATTATATGTGGAAGAATTTAAAACAACGAGCAATTTAAGCACGTATACGAAAACTTGTGTAGACGTTTAAAATGCAAATATGATTATATTAGTACGACAAAAAGTCGACAAACTACATCAAAGCATAATCAGGATAGTAGTGCGACACAAGGATATGTAAATTAAATTCTGTAATTTATTGCGTTATATATTTTAATAGGATACGTTTAACTGTTTGTTATGAAAAATCATCAATCGATTCCTGGAATATTTTGCTGTATTTTAAAACTAACCAAGGATTCTGGAAATATATTTTCACTCCCTCAACCATATGACACGCCAATAATAATATCCTGTTAGGTTATAAGCTATAAATTATACTAAAAATGGTTTCAGTCTAAAGTAGGGGCTGCTGGTTTTATAATTCTCCAAAGAACTTGTCCATCAAACATTTTTAAGACTTTTGGCTTACAAGTAATAAATATCTATATTTTACTTGGTCCCATTAGTCACATTACATTAAGATATTTCTGGAATGCTACATCACGTTAGGCATAATTTATAGATATTGGAAATGTCTTTTTCGACACAGGCCACAAAGGTAGGTCGTTTGGGACATGACAATATATTCATTCTTCTTGTCTTTCTAAATCGTCATAAAGGTAGGAGAAGAACTTTAACAATATCTTGTTTGTTTTCGTCAAAATCATATACATTGAGGAAAAGTAAAATTTCCACCTCCTGAATGTGTTATATTTGAGACAACATTCGCACTTGCCCTTTAAGTTTTATCTGAATCTCTCTCTATACATATATAGTCGTCCGCAGACAGATCTGTTTCGCTGTATCACAACTCATCAGTACGATTAGACTCCGATTGCTTTTAACCCAGGATTGAAACCAGACCGAAGTGGCGTCAGTCGGCGATTCTACCTCTGGGCCATGGGCGCACGGTAGAAGAAGGCAGACTTTTCAGCATGTATATTATCATTATACCCGCCAATATATATATATATATATATATATATATATATATTAACACTTCGTTCCAAGTAAAATGGTAATGCTTCTAAGACGCTAGAAGTTCCTCGAAGTAGTCGACAAGGAGAATACTTTAATGAGAGAAATAGAAATCAAAGACTTTTCCGGAAAGGAAAAGATAAATTTATGTGTGAAGACTGTAGATGGCTGGGAAGCAAGAAACCGGAAGTAAGATCCACAACCAACCGAAAAGAGAAACAATTATTAGAGAACTTAAACTTAGATATTACAACAATAAAACGATAAACCATCCTGCACATATATAAATCTACCATCTACCCGTGCATTGAATACTGCTGCCTTATCTGATTTGGTGCCCCTAGAGTTTCTTGAAAAATTCCAACGGGTAATCTGTAATGTGATCGATCCCGACTTAGCTGCTCGAATACAGTCACTTTCTCACCGGCGCAATGTTGCTTTCCTGTATCTCTTCAACAAACACATTCAAGGCTTCTGCTCCGAAGAACTTAATTCTCTAGTTCCCCCAAATGTATGAATTTACTCGAGCGACAAGATTAGCAACTAGGTCCCACCATTTTAATGTGAAACCAAGAATATGTAAACACAAATTCTGCTTCGCGGCTTCTTTTCTCGCACTTTCCGCCTGTGAAACTCTCATCCGTTTACGTGCTTCCCCGACGGCTACAATCTCTAGGAGTTTAAATGAATAGCTATCTCCTATCTCATTAACTTGCATTCTCTCTCTCACGCTCCTTTTCCCGTTCACTCCCCTCTCATAGTATTCTCACCCTTCTCTTACCCACTTCCAGATACCCCCTATAACCTCTCATTCTTTCTCATAACTTTCTTCTTATGTAACCCCTTCGCACCAGTGGCAGTTTACTGCCTTGCTTGGGGCGATAAGATTAAAAAAAACTAGTAAACAAATTTTACATTTATTTACGTGCCTGGGTTTCCAAGACGGAGAAGTCATTAGAGAAAATATCAGGAAAGTAGAATAAGGGAATCGATATTACCCCGGTGGAATAGTGAGTGAAGACGAGATGTCAGGCCAGGACTGATGAATTATAGTAAATATTCACCGATCAATTAATTTAATTTCTAAATAAGCAGCGGGTCTACAGAAATCAGATTTTGTATTACCCTATATCGTCTTTCATTGTCAGGGACACACGCGTAATTTCAATCCACACTTGTAATTATGGATCAAATACAATAAATTTTAATGCGAACAAATTAGTGTTTTCTAGGAAATTTAATGTAGAAGTAGTTATATACCTTTCAGGGAATCGTCTCAATAGCCGTTATATGGCAGGTACAATATATTTACCTATTCTTGAAAGATGGAAATGAAAGGTTTTTACAATATTGTGAGTTTCTCTAGTTTAGATAGAATTTCAGTCTACTGCTATTTAAACTTGGTCTGTTTTATATAGATTGTTTAATTATATATATATATATAGTCATCCGCAGACATATCTGTTTCGCTGTATCACAGCTCATCAGTACGGTTAGACATCCGATTGCCTTTTACACAGGATTGAAACCCGACCGAACTGGCGTCAGTCGGCGATTCTACCTCTAAGCTATGGGTGTTCGGTAGAAGGATGCAGATATTTAGTGTGTGATTTATTATGTATACACACGCCAATAGCTGAGAATGTTCTAATTCATTACTGAATGAACGATGCGTAGATGCTAGATTAGCTATTGTTTTTTCGAAGTCTACCATTTTTCCAGAGTGTTCAATCAGGATGTGAGAACGTGTATATATATATATATTAGCCAAAACAGGGCCTAAAGGGGATCCTATCGCTACATTTAAAAAAATATCTAAAACATTTCACTCTCTTGACAATACTCGAAAATTGTTACCTAGAACTTTTGAAATTTGACACCATGTCTCTCGATTTTATTTTCTTCCATGCCCACGGTGTATTTCCGTTATGTTGATGATATTTTGCGTTTACAACAATGACTCGGAGGTTTACCAATTCTTCTCCCTACTCAACACTATTCAACTTGCCCATAAATTTACTGTAGAAAAGGAGGTCAAACGTTTTTTGCCCTTCTTAGATGTTCTGGTTTATAGAAAAACTTCCTCTTTTATTACTTATTTCATAAGTAACATACTTTTACGGGTCTTTACACTCGGTGGGATTATTTTTATTCTAAACAAAAAAGTTATTTGATTAAGACTTTGATCCATAGAGCTTTTATGATTTGTTCAGATGATACATTAAAAGATTAAGTTAGTTGCATAACTAATATCTTTGTGAACAATGGTTATCCGTCGGACATTGTTCAATCGTTTATTCGAGGGAAGATTGCTGAGTTTAACGAAAGTAAACCTGCAACAATTAAAAAATTTCCAGTCTGCCTTCGAATGCTGTAGTTGTATAGCGTTAGTGAGACCTTATCGAAGCGAATTTCATTAGATTCACGTGAATGTTAGAACAAAGGAGAGTTTGAATATTAGAATTAAACAACATGTGATTGCTAAAATACTCAATAAGTGTTTTTTGTCTGGTGATATAATTCGAAATACACACTTGTCTGCAATAGCGGATTGTGCTGCGGATTTCAATGTGGATTGCTTTTCTGTGTTGGCTACATCACACTCATTGTTCAATATGAAGGTGTCGGAGAAGCTGTTCATCAGGTCTAGGCAGCCCTCTATTTGTAAAAAAAGAGAGTGTTGCTTGGGCTTGCCCTACTGAGTCTCTAGCAACTTTAGAAATGATAACTTTTAGTAAAAATAAAAGAATAAAAAAATTCCCTTCCGTTCGTTCATTTCACATATAACTTATTTTCTTTTCATAATTTTTTTTCCCCGTTTTACAGTCCTGGTGAGAGGGAACAAAACAGGCCCACTGGTGTTATTTTTTTAAAATTAGCATGGCCTATTATATTAAAAATTTTGTTGTTATCAACTATATATATATATATATATATATATATATATATATATATATATATATATATATATGTAATGCAAGTATATAAGATTTTGATGCACAGTATAGATATTTCTGGGGTTTTGTTTTTGCAGTTAGATCGTTGTTTTTAATTTTAACAACAAAGATGCAAATTGGATTCGAAATTTTCCCATATAAAAAACACGTTTTATTTGATTAATTAATTAATTAATTAATCAAATCTAATAGATATAAAATTCTAGTGACAAACTAATTTACAAATGGAATACATGAATTCGGTGCTGCATGCGTATATTATATTTATTTTAATTGAAGATATTATTCAAGAAAAAATTTTATGTCAAATGTTGATGTCTGTTGATATTTGGGAATATACCAAACAAGCACAATGTCCACAAAGCGACATTTTATTCCTTGTGTTAAATGAAAAAAATATATATTGTTTATAAACCTAGCATATATTTTCGAAAGTCTGAGAATGGTAAACTTAATGAAGCATTTCGCCTGAAAACACGTTGCTAGTAAAATTCTTATAGGTAATATACATAAGTTTATGGAAGCTACTCAATCGGTCTTTAAATGCACTTTGTGATTTTGGGGTAAGTTAAACAGATGGCTGAAAATAATATTGACAAACAGAAAATAAATTTTGAAAATGGTGTGTTTATCCTGTCTTCTTACACATGATTATTTTTTTTTTTTGCGCCTGCGTTTTTTTAGATAGAAAGGTGAGATAGGGACAAAACCGAATACAAATCCGAAATATAGCGAACGAAAGAATCAAACTACTTTAGTAACATTTACAAGACGTCATGATAATTGGCAGATAACAATGAAAAATGAGTTCTGGAGTAGAACGTTTTGTTTTACAAGGGAACAACACAAAATTAGAAAAATATAAAAAAAACATATTTATATGATCTGAAATGCTAGTTTGCATAAGGAATAACAATAGACAATTACTCTACTCTCTAATTTTTGAATTCACTCTCTCTCCCTTTAAATATACATATGTTTATATATATATATATATATATATATATATATATATATATATATATATATTTACATATATGACCACAGAAACACACACACTTATGTATTATCCTACGGATTACTCGGAGTTTCATACATAACGCAATATTCAGATGCTAAATAAAAATTAACCGTTAAGTAATTTAATGCTGATAAACGTATATGTTTATTAGTGTCGCTATATATCCTAAAAGAATTAATTATTTTATAATGATTTTTAAAATTATATTTGGCATAAAAACCGATATATATGTATATATATATATATATATAGAGAGAGAGAGAGAGAGAGACAGACAGACAGACAGAGAGAGAGAAAGAGAGAAAGTTTTAAATTATAATAATTCATATTAAACGTAACTGAAATTTACATGTACTTTTCTAAATAATGTTCATAACTTATATTACGGAATTCAAAAAAATCTTAGTTATTATTAATTATTAAATATTAATCACTAACAATCAAACTTTTGTTATACTGGATCAACTTATTTAAGTAGATATTTATTTTTATGCTTACTTTTAATCATGAATTAATATATCTTGTCTATTTATGTGTATTCAGATAATTTCTTTCTCAGCAGTAGATAAATCACATATTTTTCCTTTCCTCTTGTAATTTTGACTCTATCTATCATATTCCAATACATGTCAGTTGAATTACCACCATTCTTAAACTGACAAAATATATTTAGAGAGAGCAGGTCCTTGTAGTTATCTTATATTGTCATTCAATGATGGCAGAAAAAATTTCCAAGTATTTTTAGTGGAACCAAAATAAATCTCACTCAATGTATGATAGCTTGTTATATAATGCTATCGTACATAAACTAACCGTGTAATGGACAGCTCATATTTTGCCATAATTTATTTTTAAAACAATTAACGTTCACTCTGTTGGAAATACATTAATTTAATATAACGTTATGTTAGGATATGGATTTGTTTATGTTACATAGTAGTTATAACTGATCTCAATATTATTTTTGTTACATATCTTTTTAGCGTTTGTGAATATTTAAAGTGCTTATGAATTGAATTTAGAAAAATGCTTTTGATATTCATCAAAGCGTTGCGATTAAATGGTAGATTATACCACATAATGTGACGCTTACGTTGTTTCTCTTTATTTGTACTTGAATTGTTTGTTTTTTTGTATAAATTTACATAATTCCAAAATTTTTATAATTATCAGATATTTCTCTTTTGCTGGAGTTGGTAGCTAGTCTAACTTGAACTGATTTATGTAAATTACCTAAAATTTTATGATAGTGCTTTAAGTCTATGCTGATTTATAAGTGGTTATATAGATCTTTGGTGTACAGTCTGTAATATACGCCTCCATATATCCATGGTATATAGAAGATATTCTCACCTCAGTCAAAAACAGTTGATACACGTGAATCTTAGTTCTTAATTTACATAACGTAATAACAATAACATACCATTTCTTGATATATTGATAGACACTAATCAAAATATATTCACTACTTCTTCATATAAAAAGAATTACCGAGCATAAACTCGTACATACTCAACTATTGTGAATGTCATAACTGCTACAAAATAACGATTGTACTTAATTTAGGGGTTGATTGTCGTGACATAATTAATGTAATGTCTGATGTGGAAAGTTTTATGTCATGAAAAATGTTTATGTTTTAACAGTTACGCGATTTGAGCATACGCATAAGAACATGCGGTACCGATTTGAAAATTGTAAGGTGCAAATGAGATATCTTAGTTTTTAATATCAATAAACTTTACATTATACATTTTTGTCTTACTGTATTTTTCTTTAAAAGTGACATCTTAATTAAACATGTAATGTTATAGGCATCTTAGAGCATTGTTAAAAAATTCATAATTAATTTTGTTTATTGTCAGTTTTAATATTTTGATAAATACAGCTTCGAGAATTTTAAGCTTTTCTTTATTATTTTCATGGCAGTATGTGCATGAGTTATTAATAAACATTTCCCAAAATCTTGAATATGGAGAGAAATTATTATTTAAATCTTGTAAAATCGATGGGGAAGCGGATGTATGAAATGTAAAGTTTCTAGATAGCGTTGTTTGCTTGTGACAAACATGTAGATTTTGCTTTTTTTCTAAACAAGGTATAATCAGCGTAATACCTATGACAGAGTCTTGAGGAACTGATTGCAAATAACGAGAACCTTAACAGCTGCTACCACCTCAGGTTAGAGTCAGTCAGTTAAGTGCCATACGTGATACACGCTTGGGCGATCATGTCTCTTTTAGAGACATGACTGACTGGGCATGACTGATTATCCCGCAGTAGGTTGCCATTGCTTTCTGCAGTAGACTGGTTGCCGACCAAGGCTATAGAACCCAATCTGTCCTGCTATTTAACCCATAACTGGAAGGAAGAGACGGATTAATACCTTTACCAAGGGTATTTGCGCGTAAATGAATACAATGGATTCAACTGGAATTCGAACTCGGCTCCCCGGCTTCTCGTTCCGAGCCGATATCCACTGTACCACAACGCACATCCTAAATGTATTCGCAGGGTCGTGAATGGAGCTCGAAACCATATGTGCTATATTTACAATCTAATGACTGTCGCCTAGTCCACTCGGACAAGCTGATCAGCACTGAGAAAAACAACGATTAAGAGGTGACACTGGGGGTACTTCGCATTACTACGTATTATGCCGGTTCAATAATTTTACTTTAATTGCATTTAATAATGAAGGGTCTCACATATTTCTGATTGGCAATTTTTCAGACATTTTGCCTAGACACTTCATTACTACCATTAATAATGGGACAACTATCACATGTATTTTCAACACATTAGTAATTTCCGTGACAAGATCAATTTCTTTTGTACTCTTTTCATTTCAGGTAAAATAAAATCTTCTATATATATTTTTTTTTGTTAACTATTGGAAAAAGTCTACTGACTTATATTGGGTAGATATTTTGAATCAAGTCTCAGCAAATTTTATCTTTGATATTAACCTGTTAGATTCTGATATGATTATGTGTCATGTAATAGTATATTCAAAATGCATTGAATTAAATAGCATTTCCCCCACTGTTATAGTCTTTTTTCAGTTACAACTTACATTCATTTTATATTTTACTCGTTTATTTATTTGCACACAGTCTATATCATATGTTCGTTATCTTAAATTGTATCTAGTTTGTTCGTCTGAGATTTTACTTTTATAGCATTAAGAGTAAATCTGTTTCTCACTACTTGTTTCCTGAATACAATCATATTCGTGCAGAATTGTTAAATAGTCATATAGTTAGGCTTTTGAAATGTCTATATATTATATATAAATGGTGGTCCAAAAGTAGGTGGCACTAAAAAGTTTTTCTCCTCCAAATTATTCAAAAGAAATCTTTCAGTATCTTGATTAAATATTTTTGTGAAATGAATGGGTTGAAGGGATCAAATTGTTCACCTGAATTGATCCCAATGGATTTATTATTGTCTACCTACTTTTGGGCCATCATGTATATATATATATATATATATATATATATAAGAGGTGAGTGATGAGAAAGTGGAACAAGTTACAGGGGGGTTTTAGGGAATGTGTAAGAGAAGGATGAGAACACTAGTGTGAAGTAGGCTGCATGAGAGTAGAATGGGTTGGTATTTCCTGGATTTATTATAAAATACATATGCATTTTAGCTAAGGTATTTTACAGATGTTAATAATTTTTTTTTGTCGTGCATTCTTTAAGTGGTTTGATTATAGTGCCAGAATATCTCACACTACTGAATAGTACTTTTCTTCTTCCTTTTGAAAGCCTCTCGACATCATCTTCCGGTGGATCTCAATGACTGTTACCACCATATCTTTTTTTAAATCATATCACCTCAAGCAAGGCGGTAATGCCACTGATGCGCAGGGGGCTACGTATTAGCGAAAAGATTGGAAAAGAGAAAGCCGGAAATCACATCCTAAACATGGAACAAGGGATTAGCCTCTTCACCTGTTCAATATGACGTGGGTGGAGTGTGAACCGGGCGATAGATCTATCTACTCCAATTGAAAAAAAAGAAAAAAAAGTAAAAGGAGTGAAAAGATTGGAAAAG
Organism: Ascarosepion bandense; assembly: GCA_037127315.1. Taxonomy (NCBI): domain Eukaryota; kingdom Metazoa; phylum Mollusca; class Cephalopoda; order Sepiida; family Sepiidae; genus Ascarosepion; species Ascarosepion bandense. The sequence goes on along the minus strand of JBBBDQ010029769.1, from coordinate 5,956,005 downwards.
AGAAAGCCGGAAAACACATCCTAAACAGGAAACAAAGGATGAGCCTCTTCACCTGTTCAATAGACATGGGTGGAGTGTGAACCGGGCGATAGTTTAGTCTATCTACTCCAATTGAAAAAAAGAAAAAAAGTAAAAGGATTGAAAACATTGGAAAAGAGAAAGCCGGAAACCACATCCTGAACAGGGAACAAGTGATGAGCCTCTTCACCTGTTCAATAGACGTGGGTGGAGTGTGAACCGGGCGATAGTTTAGTCTATCTACTCCAATTGAAAAAAAGAAAAAAAGTAAAAGGAGTGAAAAGATTGGAAAAGAGAAAGCCGGAAACCACATCCTAAACAGGGAACAAGGGATGAGCCTCTTCACCTGTTCAATAGACTTGGGTAGAGTGTGAACCGAGCGATAGATAGATCTATCTACTCCAATTGAAAAAAAGAAAAAAAAGTTAAAGGAGTGAAAAGATTGGAAAAGGGAAAGCCAGAAACCACATCCTAAGCAGGGAACAAGCAATGGGCCTCTTAACCTGTTCAATAGACGTGGGTGGAGTGTGAAACGGGCTGTCATAGTAGCTTTATAGCCTGACATGGGATGAAATAAAAAAATCACTTTTAATACATTGTCATCGGCTTTCTTTGTCTGTTTTTGTTAGGTCTCTGACTTCTCACCATAAATGAGGTAGTTATATATTTTAAATGTTTTTGCTGCAGACTTTTATTTCATATTTCATCTTTAGTTCTGTTATTTGCGGGTGCTTTCTTCATCAATTTTATCTGACCTCCGTAAAAAAATGCTTTGATATTTGTAGTTATCTTTTTTGTTGGGCTTCCTCATAACATCTTGTTTGCCCGGGTCAACTTCATGTGTGATTTTTTCCCTTTATCATTACCTGAATTTATCAATACCAAATCCCATTCCAATATCATGACCTTTTATCTAAGACTTTCAATTTCTTTTTACTTTTCGGCAAAACTTTTAAGGTCATCCACGTACGTGATTCGATTCACCTTTCATCTTCACTTTTTAATCTGTTACTTCGTTTGCATTCCTTGAACATATGATTCCTAAGTATCATCTTTATAACGAATACTTTTGACGATATTATCTCTGTTTGTAAGATATGTATTGTTATTTCAGACTCTGCTATACTTTGTTCTCTTTCAGTTAGAGCCGTTTTTTTTTAAATTTACCATTACTTTCGCCGGGATATTCACTACTTATCTTGACATTTTCAGCATCTTCGACCTTTCTATTATCCAGGAATGTCTTATCATGTTACAAGGCAATCTGTGCTCGATTCTTGTTTCTTGTTTAATCTCCGTTCATTATGGTTTGGAATCATTCGTTTGAGAATTTTTTTGTATTTTCGGCAAATAATTTTCGACGTCATTATTATTATTATTATTATTAGCAGTATTATTATTATTATTATTATTATTATTATTATTATTATTATTATTATTATTATTATTGTAGTTGTTGATGTTGTTGATGATGATGGAGTTGTTTCTTTTCCTTTTTTCATGTATCTGAAATTTCCCGCAAGATATTAGAAGATTAAGTGACATTAAGTTTCCTCAAATTTTCATTTTATTCCTTCTGTTTCCGTATTTGGTCTGTTTGGTTTGTTCCTTGAATCAGTAATACATCCACTATCTTATCTAGTGTTTTCGTTTCGTTCGAAATACGATAACGGACACAAGAAAACTCCATTATTCATGTCTCACAGTATCTAACATTCTCATTGAACACATTATTATTATTATGTCATTTTTCATCATATTTCGATTTCTGCATTGGTCTCACTACCAACCAAGTCTGCGGGGAGACCTAAGGCAGGTAGTGGCGTGTTGTTATGACTCCATTTCATGTTTTTCTATCCTCCCTATCATCCCCAGCATTACATAGATAACGTTTTCCTTAGTGTGTGGGCTGTACTTAATAATACAATTTTTTGTATATCTCTTAAGCTGGGGTTTCCAGGGATTCTTTCAATGTGTTGTTTTGTTCCATTTTTTATCATTCCAAGTGCACCTACTATCACTGGCACAACTCTTGTTTTCAATTTCCACATTTTTTCTATTTCAATTTCCAGGTCTTTATATTTTGACAGTTTTTCAAATTCCTTGATTGCTATGTTACAATCCGCTGGACAAGCCATATCAATTAATAGACAAGTTTTCTCCTTCTGGTTTTTAACAATAATGTCTGGCCTGTTTGCTTCAATTTTTCTGTCTGTGTAGATGGTGTAATCCCATAGAATGGTTACATCTTCTATTTCTGTAACCGGTGCTGGATGATGTTCATACCAGTGTTTGTTTACATATTTTCCATAATGTTTGCACATTGCCCAATGTAAATATTGCCCAACTCTATCGTGGCGATTTTTATATTCGTTTGGGGCAAGCACAGAACAGCCTGAGATTAGGTGGTCTATTGTTTCTTGGTGTTTATCACAAAACCTGCATTTTGGATCCATATTATTATGCATAATATTTGCCTGAAAGTTTCTCGTGAAAAGACTTTGGTCTTGTGCTGCAAGTATAAATCCTTCAGTTTCAGACTTTAATCCAGATGCACGTAACCATCGATGAGTATTAACTTTGTCAACATTGGATTTATTGGCACGTACTGGATATTGGCCATGCAGAGGTTTGTCTTGCCAGCGCTGTTTCATCTTTTCAAGAGCTTTATCTTTGGCTTTCATTTTCATATTTTTTGCCGCAATAGTTGGTTCTTGGCTACTGTTTTGCTTTTCTACAGAATCTACTAACTGTAATTCTTGTTTGTATTTACTGCCTTCTTTTATTATTGAATATTTTTTCTTTCTTTCTTCATGTTGCCTTACTAATTGTATCATCCAATCCTTTGTTGTTTCTATGTATGTTAGTAAGCCAATAGTTGTTGTCTTGTATGACAATTCCAGCTGAATAAGACCCCTTCCACCTTCTTTACGGGGTATGTATAGACGGTCTACATCAGCCTTTGGGTGATGCATCCTATGCTTAGAAAGAAGCTTTCTTGTTTTAGCATCCATTCGCCTGATGTCGTTTAGAGTCCAGTTTAAGATGTTGAAGCTATATTGGACAACTGGGATTGCAAGGCTATTAATGGCCATAACTCTATTCTGTGAATTTAATTCAGTTTTTAATATCATTCGTAGCCTTCTATAGTACTCTTTACGCACTATTTCTTTCATTTTTTTATGGTGAATGTTTTCGCTCTCATTTACACCTAGGTATTTATAAGCTTCTTCTGGTTTCAATTCTTTTATTGTTACAGCAGGGTCTAGGCTAATTGAGGATGTTTCTTGTATTGATCCACGTAAAACTGTAGCTTTAGCACATTTATTCAAATTAAATTTCATTCCAATGTCTTCGCTGAAGCATTTTACAGTTTGCAGAAGACCTTCCAGCTCATTATCATTCTTAGCATATAACTTTAAGTCATCCATGTAAAATAGATGGCTTATTTTCTTTTGGCCTATTTTATAACCACATTCTGTCTTATTAAGTTGACTGGTTAGTGCTATTAATGATATGCAGAATAGTAAGGGAGATAAAGAATCACCTTGAAATATACCTCTTTTAATGTTTATTTCATCAGACTTATAGGTTCCATTTATATGATTGAGGTAAAGGGTTGTTTTCCATATAGACATGCACTGTTTGATGAAATTGATGATGACGGGCGATATCTTGTATATATTTAAAGTCTTTAAAATCCATTCATGTGGCACACTATCGAATGCCTTTCGGTAGTCTATCCAGGCAGTACTAAGATTTTTCTTTGTCTTGTAGCAGTTTTCCAGGATCATTTTGTTAATTAGCAATTGGTCTTTACAGCCATAACAGCCACGTTTGCACCCTTTTTGTTCAAGCGGTATCATGTCATTTCTTTCTAAGAATAAATATGTTTGTTTTGTTAAAATAGATGTTAGTAGTTTATATGTTGTCGGAAGACATGTAATTGGTCTGTAGTTTTTCGGGTTGTTTGTGTCACCATTCTTGGGTAGAAGAAATGTAATTCCTTTTGTCATCCATGCAGGAATTTTAGTGGGATCGTCAACCATTTCTTGGAGTTCTTTGGCTATTTTTTTATGTGCTGCATTTAAATAATATAGCCAAAAGTTAGGAATTTTATCTATACCTGGAGTTTTCCAATTGTGTGCTTTTTTTAGTGCAAATTTAATATCATCTTCTGTAATTCCAGACCATGTCTGTTCGGGTTTATTCTTCATTCGTTCTATCTCCTGCGTAATCCAATGTACTTCCTTGCTAGGTTCTTTAGGGCAAGCCCATATCTTTTCCCAGAACTGTGTGACTTCTTCCATTCTGGGGGGTACTGTCACTTCAATTCTTTTTTTACCTATTTCCCTGTAAAATCTCTTTGTATCAGTCTGAAAGATCTTGTTTTGTCTGTAAAATTTTGCTCTTTTTTCATAGCGTCTTATTCTTTGAGCCTTCAGTTGGATTTTTTGCTTTATTTTTTCTTTATTTGATAAGACGTCATTTTCATTCCTGATGTTATATTTTTTTCGGCTCTTCTTCTTTTCCTAGTTCTTACATTTATTCCTCTACTCAGTTCATCCAGTACTGACAGTTCACTTCTTAGTTGTTCGATTTCTTTTTCGATTTTTCTTTTCCAAGGTGGATCTTCACGTCTGCGTGACTGCCTTGTTTTTATTTTGATGTTTAATTTTTTTGTTGCTGCTGTTGCTGATGCATATATTACTTCGTTAAGATTTGTATTCGGGTCTTCATCCAGTATTGATTTCAGTGCTGCATTGTACAATTTAATAGTTCGGAGGTTTTGTTTTGTTGGTTGGAATTTTGGGAGCTGTTCACGTTCCTCCATTGTAATACTTTGTATTTGACTTAGCTGGTTTTTTATTTCTATCTTGGCTTCTTGTATATTGTTATTTTCCGTCAAATAATTATCTTCGATGTGTTCTGAACTAATTTTATTTTTGTCTTTTAACTGACTCAGACTCAGATCGCACCTTTCCAGCACTTTTAGACTTACATCATTATCTTCGCAGTGATTTGCGTGTTTCACGGTTTCTACATTATGACCTGTGATTTGTTTGATGTTATTACTTTTTATTTCTGGTTCCGGTTCCTTTTCATATTTTGTTGATTCGACTCTTCTTGTTACAATTCTTTTAATTTCGTGAATCTCAGCCTCTGACAGTCGGTTATTACGAATAATGTACCTACGTACATTGGCCAATTTATTTTCGTCAATATACTTTCTATTTGTTTGACCAACTTTTTCACGCCAAATGTCATATGTTTGGCGAGTCATGTTTTTTTGAGGTTTGAGTAACGCTTCATGAAATGCAGTCATAACGACTTTGTACTCCTCACGAGACCATTTTATTTTTTCTTTCTTTAAATATACGGTTGTAGATCTAGCTGGTGAATTTTCAGGACCATCATTAGGATTATCCTGGTTGTGGGGACCTGAAGATACATTCTTTGTGTAGGAGTTTGTTCCTATGGCAGATTTTTCGACCTCAGGTAGGTTCCCTCCTGAAGGACGGGCTCCCTGTTTATCCACTGGAAGAGCCATACTGGACTTTTTATTTCTATTTGTGTTTTTCATGTTTTTCCCACGAGTGACGCACGGGTCCAAAAGTCCACCCAAAGTTGCCCGGCACGTTGGGTAACGGTCTTTTACAAACAGGGTCCCGAAGCCTGTAGGGAATCGTTTGTGACCTCATAACGCAGTAGCCATTCACTCCTCGGCACGATTAACACCTTGAGTTGCGGGTTGTTGTTCGGAGTTTTCCTTCTCCTAAATGGGCTGCCAAGCAACATCTGACATAGACGCGATTGGAATTCAAGGAGAAAGCCGGCTCAACGAAACAAAACATCAATATTACTAGAGTAGTTTGTTTAAAAAAAAAAAAAAAAAAAAAAAAAAAAATTATATCTTAAGAAAAAAAAAAAAAATCCTGTTTATATTAAAACAAAATTTCATATTGAGAAAAGGAAAAATTCAAATAGAGAGACGTTTGTTGAAAAAAAAAAAAAAAAAAAAAAAAAAATGTAATAATTTGTTCGTCCACTTTATCTTTCATTTTTTCAACAAAGTCGTTGGTCAATATTGGATTATCATAATAAGATAAATTAAATAAGTAAATTAAAACAATAAATAAATAAAAATAAATTTATCAAAAAATACGTAGACTTTCTATAAAATAATACCATATAAATTGTTTTTCATCGGATTTAATTTATTTTCTTGTTTTGTTTTGTTTTTAAGAAAATTATAATAGTTAAAAAAAAAAAAAAAAAAAAAAAAAAAAATAATTTACACGAAATATCGACAGCTAAAGGAAATATAATACGGATGATTTTATTTAGGTTAATTTAAAGAACAAACAGATAAATTAAAATAAAGCAGAATTTCGTTAAAAAAAAAAAAAAAAATTATTCCCTAATATCTAAAGAAAAAATCCTGTTTATATTAAAACAGAATTTCATATTGAGAAAAAGAAAAATTCAAAGAGAGAGACGCTGGTTGAAAAAACAAACAAACAAACTTGGATGTAACGGCCGTTCATCGGAGAAAAAAAAAAAAAAAAAAAAAACATCACTGCACTTAGAGAGTATTGTTAAAAAAAAAACAAAAAAAAAAAAAAAACATTTATTGCTACTATTAACCTTTGTCCTTGCAAAAAAAAAAAAAAAAAAAAAAAAAAAAAATTCAAAATTTAATTTAATATGAAAAAAAAAAAAAAAAAAAAAAAAAGTGGACATACCTTTGAGTTTGAGTTTACTACCGTAACATTTAAAAATAATAATTTGTTCGCCCACTGTATTCTGTGTTATTCTTTCATTAAATCCAGCGAGAATAAAATTATCGAAAAATAAATAAATATATAAAATGAACGAACAAATTAAATATAATAAATTATTACATATTCTCTCTAAGAAAGAATATCCTAGATCGAACATTTTTTTAGTGTTTTTCGTCATATTTTTTTTTTCGTTGTCTTGCTTTAGAAGACTAGTTAATAAATCTATTTAAAGGATCATTAAAAGAAGAAACATACAATTTGAATTATATACGAAGAAAAAATTAATGTTTATGTTTAAAATAGTGAAATTCAAAATTAATGTTTACGTTAAAAAAAAAAAAAAAAAAAAAAAAAAATCTCAAAAAATTTTTTTAATAGGAAAGAAAAAGTGGACATACCTTTGAGTTTACTACCGTAAAATTTAAAAATAATTTGTTGGCCTACTGTATTCTGTGTTATTCTTTCATTAAATCCAACGAGAATAAGATTATCGAAAAATAAACAAATATATAAAATGAACGAACAAATATAAATAAATTATTACATATTCTTTCTAAGAAAGAATTTTTTCTAAGAAAAATTATTACATATTTTTTCTAAGAATGAATATCGTCGATCGAACAGAGCGCTTTTCGTCATATATTTTATCGTTGTCTTGCTTTAAAACTAGTTAATAAATCTCTTTAAGGATCATTAAAAGAAGAAACATACAACTAAAATTATATACGAAGGGAAAAATTAATGTTTATGTTTAATATAGTTTAATATAGTGAAATGAGAAATTAATGTTTACATAAAAAAAAAAAAGAAAAAACGTTACGTTTTCAGGAGCCTCAGAAAAGCACGTCATTCTCGTTGTAATCCCAAATTATTATTCAGGTGTTTTCCGTTTTAATCCGGGCATCATACATTACAGGTGTTCCCCAATGAGTGGGGCGATCGCTGACAGATAAATTGTTATTGCAGTGTATTTGCAACGCTGATTTCTAAAAGGACGAGCTACTGGGGTTGATTGTGATTTCCTCAATAAACAGTTCTAATTCCAAAAATAGAAATAATCTTAATAAATAGATTAGTTAAATTCATTCTTTCATAGTGTATGAACTGTTCAACAATAGTTTCACTTCACTCTATCATAGCCTACAAAGATTATATCAATATTTTCACATCACACCTTTTTTTCTGCCGATGAACATTCAGCAATGTTTTCAAATTTCACTTTTGTAATCACTTTATAAAATTCTAAGCAATATTTTCGCTTCACCATTTTCATAGCCTGCGAAGTTTTTAGAAATATTTTTTACATCAGTCTTTCATAGTCAACCTATGAATTTTTCAGCAATATTTTCACATGTCTTTTTCGTAATCACTCTATAAACTTTTCAGCAATATTTTCACTTCACTTGTTCATAGACTGTAAAGTTTTCATCAATATTTTCATCTCACTTTTTCCTAATCAGCCTATGAACTTTTTAGCAAAATTTTACATCTCCCTTTCATAATTATCCTATGAAATTTTCAGCGACATTTTCAAGTCACTCCTTCATATTAAGCTTATGAACCTACGTTCATACGTACAAAACAACTGTTTTTCAGCAGTCTTATTGATTATAACCTTCCGTTTTTCTAACATTTTCTTTTAAAATATATTATTTCCCTTCATCTTGATACGTTTTTAACATACAGTAGCGTGCATAAGGCAAAGTCTGTTAAGACATTTCTTTCTGAAGTGGATATTACTGTTATGAATCCTATTGAGAATGTTTGAAAGTTACTAAACGAAAGAACTAAGAAAAAGAGTCCAACAAACGTCGAGGAACTATGGACTAATTTAAAAGGAGAATGGGAGAAAATATCCGTTAATGAATGCAAGACATTAATTCGCTCATTTTTGGCACTCGTCTACCCGGCTGGTTATTTCGCTCGTTTGGGAACGGAATCTGCTGCGACGATGATATCGAAACGGCACCAATTATGATGACGCTTTCCGACCGCTAAGCGTGATGGTCTCGTCACTGTAGCTGGTCCACAAGACGTCTATTACAGCAACGAAATCACTGCCCACGCGGTGTTTTTTTTTAATCTCAGAAAGTCACATTGTGAAAACCCGATAGCCGTATTTCAACCATATCTAGACCGGACACTTGTGTTAAAATAAAAAAATTAAGGTACCAAAAAAGGAAAAAAGTTCGAAGACGCCTGGATGAGTTACGAAAGAAAGTCTTTATAAAAGAAATTAATTACAAAAGCAGAAAAAATTATTGAAATTAATGTTTACACCGGAGAGAGGATGCGTTTAAAAAATATCAAATCTTCAATCTTCAAATAAATATAAGAGCTTTCGACGTTTCATTAAAAATATAACGGTTTTCAATCTTCAAATAAAAATAAGTCTTTACGAAGTTTTGTTAAAAGTAAACAGAGACTTCAATGTTTAAAAATAATCAGACTATCAATTCTCCACATAAAAACACGTCTTTTCGGCCTTTATCAAACTTTGCAGAGACAGCCTAATAACAGTGTGACGTGGTGGCGGGCGGTGGGTAGTGGTAGTTTGGTCTCTGTTGCCTGAAAATCTCTCTCAAAATCTCAAAAATTATTTTCATAACAATTCGAACTTTTCGTTAAGAATAATCAGAGCTTTCAATTCTCCAAATAACTTTTAAAACAATAAAGTCTTTTCAGGATTCTTATCGGAGGTGCATTATTCGACATTAACTCTTTAAGTTAATCGGCGGCAGGCTTTTCTACGTTTCTTTACATCTTCAGCCATAAGCTACAGCGAAACAGATCTGTCGGCGGAGGACTATATATATAACTTCGTGGAAACGTGCTAGAAAGTTTCTCCGAACCACTTTCGCGCGATGTTAAAAGTAATTATATCTTCGCATCAACAGCATCTCACGGTCTCATGATATCAGTCGTGACGACGAAACAGTACTAACAGTAATATTGTTTTTTTCTGTATCAGTTTCATCAAGGTCAGGGTACCTATGATTAGATCGGTGATGACAACATAAACTCTATACTCGACAGGAATACCTAATTGGAACAAAGAATCAATGTCAATATTTATTGAAATAAAATTCAAAATAAACCATTCTAAAACAGAAAAAACGATCTGGAATTAAAATAAAAATATTGATGATACCCAGAATCCATGATAAAAATTCAAGATGAAGAAGTATTTAATAGCAAATACTTCGGTTTATGATCGGTTAGAAAACATATTATCAGGAAAAAAAGAACAAAGAATCGGTAGCGTTAAAGGTAGTTTCCCCAACATTACAAATTGCTACAAAACAAACGAAATCAAACAAAAATTTGAGACATGTTCCTAAATAGCCTCGTCAGAACAGAATTTCTCATGTATATCATGCAGATATCTCTAAACTGCCAGCTGTAAAAAAAAAAAAGTTTTTATAATATCAATGGAAAAAGAATAGGATTTGTGCGTGAAAACTCGGTTTTGGTGAAGGCTCTTTGTTTTGTTTCTATGGCATATCAACCTCGGCGGGTCATTTATTGCCAACTAAATTTTATACCTTTTTCTTTCAACAATCTATTGTTGTTTTTATATATGCTTTGTGTCTAGTAATACTTTTTCTTTTCGAGTATCAAGATTCATTGGAATTTGTTTGTAATGGCAAGGTCCCCAAGACCTACCCTGTTATTTAACCCATAACTGGAGGGAAAGGACGGATTAATATCTTTCCCAAGGGTACCAGTGCTTAAGTGAATGCAGAGAATTAAACTGAAATTCGAACTCGACTCACCGGTTTCTCTTTCCGAGCCGATATCCACTGCACCACAACGCACATCCGTCACTAAACGCTTACAAGACCGGTTATTCCCAAGCGGTCACCTATCTAAGTACTGACTAGGCTCAACGTTGCTTAACTTCGGTAATTGAGTGAGAACCGGTGTATTCAACGTGATAGGCCCTAAGCCTTTGGTGAAGGCCATATATCTAACATTGTTAGCAGTTGCGATAGAATCACGCAGACAATATAAACCACAACATTTGAGTTTTTTCGACAACCTCAACTGAAATTGATATCACAAGCAAATGAAAGAGGACATAATGAAACAATAAAGGCGTCAAATTTCGCTAATTCTAATAAAAGTTCAATAAAGACACACAAATTGTTACTGCACATTTATGACATTTTCTTTTTGACCGGGTGGGCATCTCTTCCCTGCAGTGAGTTTTCTTGATTTGTGTATGGTGTGTACGTATCAACTACTCACGTAACATCGTGAAATTGACAAGAGTGTATAAAATACCCATTTTCACAAATATCTGCTGCCAGGCACTTGGTGATTTCATGAAAATTTTTGTTGTGGTCGGCCATTGTTCAAGAGAAAATTATATATATATGTGTGTGTGTGTGTGTGTGTGTGTGTGTGTGTGTGTGTGTGTGTGTCTGTCTGTCTGTCTGTCTGTCTGTCTGTAAGATTAGCACAGTAATCTTACAAAGGATTTGTAAAACACTAATAATGTTCACTAACATATACCAGTGGCAATCATCTGGTGATTGTATCCACTGGTTTCAAAAGTACGATAAAAATAAAAATTGCCCATTTATTAAATATGACAAAAAGGAATTTTATCCCTCCTTTTCCGAAAGTACATTTAACGAAGCTAAACAAGATAATGAAATCCCTAATGAAGAAATAGATGTTATCAGACACTCCCGTAAGATTTTACTATATCATAATAACACATTATGGACAAAAAAAGAATGATTTAAACTGCTTTGACAACCCTATGTGGGCATATATATATATATATATATATATATATATATATAAAGAGAGGGCGAAAAGAAAGAATTAATGTGGAGAAGGCTGTCACTTAACTGAGCACTGTTGTTTTTTTTTTTTTTTAGTTATACCGACATCGAAGTTTCATGGAGAAATTTTAAAATTAAGTAATAGAAAAAATTACACTGAAGAGTGAAGACATCAGAATAATTTGTCTACAAAACTTTGGAGTCGGTATGACTGAAATAACGCTGTTGAGCTAAATAACTCACTTCTCCACATTAATTCAGTTGAAACTGAGTCACTGTCTTTATATAGAGTAGTATAAGAAAAAGAATCTTCTTTACCTTTCTGCTAGTAAACTACTAAAAAAAAAGAACAAAAACAACAGACATTTTGCTTCTAATGCTCCTTACACCTCAAATATAGATGATATAATTAATTCCCATAATAGGCATATTTTAATGAAAAAATACCGACGTTAAATCTGGAATTGTTGATAAATGTAATTGTAATTCTGTGGATACCTGCCCGATGCAGGGCAAATGTAAATCCACCCAAATAATTTATGAAGCCGGTATTTCTCCATCTAACAACAAAGACCATTGCCGGACTTATATTGGCATGTCCGCGGGCCCTTTGAAACGGAGACTTTACAACCACAAGTACTCGTTTTCGAACCCTAACCAAAGATTCCAGACGGCGCTCTCACGTAGATTCTGGAAAATGAAGGAGGAAGAGCAGGACCCTATAATAGGCTGGAAATTAATAGGCTCAGCTTATACCCATAAAAATTTTCGTGATAGGTGCCGTCTATGTTTATTGGAGAAGATTCTGATTTTGGAGTATCATCATCAGGACTAACTTTTGAATCTTAAGAAGGAATTCATTAATAAGTGCCGTCATAGGGCGGATTTTAAAATTTAAATTTTAAATTTTTAAATTTAAATTTTTTAATATTAAGTGTCTTAATTTTTAATTTTTTAATTTTTAATTTTTAATTTTCTTTTTATAATTTTTATGTATATGTGTATTTTTGTGTGTGTATGTGCATATTTGTATATATATGTGTATATATGTATATATGTATGTGTGTATATATGTATTTATGTGTGTAAAATTTTTTTTAGCTATTTAAATGCTCTTTTTTATAATATTCATTAATTTTTTATATTTTTTATATGTATGTGTGTGTGTGCATATGTATAATGTATATATATGTGTGTGTGTGTATGTATATGTGTGCATGTGTGTGTGTACACTTATATATTGTGTGTGTGAATTTTTGTATATGTGTGTACACATATATATGTGTGTATGCGCATGTATGTGTATATACGTATATAAGTGTGCATGGAATTGAATGTATGTATGTGTATGTTTATGTATGTATATATGCATTCATAATCGAAAAATTGTGTGTGTATGTGTATGTACGTATGTGTGTACTTCTATATGTATGTATAATTGTAAATGAATTTTTTTTTTTTTTCCTAGCGGTGTCTTTATTTAGTTTGAATCAAATGACCTAATTTTTTTTTTTTAATTTATTTTAAATCTTTTTATTCCCTTTAAAAATAATTATGCCTTTTTAAGTAAAGACCTTTTTCTAATACTTCAACGTTTTTGGGAAGTTAGGTTTTTGAATATGTCCAGCGTCTGTAATATATAAAATTTTTTCTTTCTTTTCTTTTCTTTTTCCCTCCCTTCCTTCCTTTATCTCTCTTGTCTCCCACCTTTTTTCCGTGTTGCTTAACCTTACATCAATTCAACACGGCCGTCCGTTAATTTTAAGTTACAATTCTCTTTTCTTTTTTGCGAACCTAGACGATGTCAATTTTTTCTTTTCTTGTTTATTTGATTTTATTTTGTTTTATCTTTTTCTTTTTTCTTTTTCTTTTTGTTTTTCTTTTTTAATTTCTTTGCAAATCTATTTAAAAAGGAAAATTAGACTGATTTTTCTCCAGTTTCTGAAAGGATTTTTCTGTTCCTGAGGTGATGTGTTATCCTCCGTGGGTATTTTCATATCGAAATGATCATCCAACATCAATGAATTAATTCTTTTTTAATTTATATTTGCTCTGTAATATTTTATTACATGGAGCTCTATTCCTGTATCATTTTTTACTATTAAAATAAAATTTTTAATATTAATTAGGATCGGGTTTTTGGAATTTACCTTCCTGCTTTTTCCACTTGGATTAAAGTATCTGAATTAAAAAATATATATGAAGCCCGGGTTCGGAACAAACGTTGATCGATTTGTCGATTCTTGACGTTATCTGTCTGAAGGAGTCGATCCCAGCATGCGACACCTTTCGAAAGTGCCTGAAAACCATGCCACAAGTTAACACAAGCATATTGTGTGAAATTGCGTAAACGGCTTCATTTGTAGAGTCACCGGTGTTTGTGCTAGCTCAAAGTCGCAAATCATCGTGAACGAGGTTTTGGGCGTCCTGGTCTTGTTCAGACTGTTGTTCACGCTAGATAACGCTAGATATCTCCTAGAAAATCTATGGTCGGCTCAGTGTCAGTCAGTTAAGTGCCATACATGAAACACGCTTGGGCGATCATGTCTCGAAAGACTGGGCAGAAGATTATTCCGCAGTAGTTTGCCATTGCTTTCTGCGGTAGAATAGTTGCCAGCCAAGGCTATAGAACCCAATCTATCCTGTTATTTAACCCATAACTGGAAGGAAGAGACGGATTAATACCTTTCCCAAGGGTATTTGCGCGTAAGTGAATGTAAGGAATTCAAGTGGAATTCGAACTCGGCTCTCCGATTTCTTGTTCCGAGCCGATATCCACTGGACCACCACGCACATCCCGACTCAGTGTAGTTGCACTATAAACAACAGGTGGGCTCTGTGGGTGTTGAACAAACACAAGTGTGTCTGAGCAGGCGTCTCAAATGAGGATTAGCTAGCCACCCTGATAGACGGGTATCCTCGAATACGACTGGCCATCTATTATTAGTGTAATTGATATTTTTTGGTCTGTCCTGTTTCTAGAACCTTACCTGAAATTTCATGCATTTGAAACCAATATCCACAATCGATTCTAGAAAAGTTTTATCTTGTGCTGCTGTTAATCTCAGGAACTTTTAATTGAACCGAAATTAGAATCCTATATCAAATTCAAAAGGAAATGCCTGCAACATAGCATTAAAATATTGTAATTCTCTTCGGAAAGTGAATTGTTTGAACAGAAAAATTTTCTAAGAAAAATAATATTCATCGAGAATTCATTTTAAATTTTTTTGTTATATAATGCTCTACTTTAAATTCATAGATATGCGTTGTCAGCTTCCACTTGTTCTTTGAGCAATGTCTCTTCACGATGTTGGCAATCAGGGCTAGCCACAATTTCCTCTCATTTGTAGTTATTAATAATTATTTTTGTTATCTCCCCTTGATTCAGATAACTGGGATGGTTATGCGTTGCTTTCCTATGTTCCTCACAATATAACAGAATTTATTTAATTTTCATTTTGATTACTTTAAAAATAACAGAAATCAAGACGGCATGAGTAGTCGATACACTTGATGACAATAAGCTAAATTGGTGAACGTTTGGGAAAACCTAGTGTCGCATGCTTCGATTTGCAGATGGTGCAACCGAAAAGGCTCAGCATTATTAAGCGGGGTGGGGGTCAGAATTATTATTCCAGTTGAATTCGTTATATTCACTAACACGCAAATAACCTTTGTAAAGATATCAATCTAATTCACTTCTCACTCCAGCTACAGTTTAATTAGTAACACTTGTATCATTAAAAAATTATTAACTACCCCCACCGCGGAAAAAAAATTTCAAATCTAAAATTATTCCAAAGTGCTAATAATCCTTAGAAAATGAAAGAATCAATCAATGTTATGTGATCAATCAACTTTGTTTTGCAGTCCTTTGTGAAACTGCAAATTTGTTGTTTTAAGCAATTTTCATCTGTAAAGAAATTGCCGAGTTCAATCATATCTCTTTCGAAACATAATCGCCCAAAACGTGTACCATGTATGACATTGACTCTTTCAGCTAATGAAAAATTCTTTTGCTTTTCAGTTCTTTTAGAATCATCAGGCTCTTGACTTTAAATAACTCCTATGTGAAAACACACCTTTGTTTTACATTCCTTTCTATTCTTGTGGAATGTTCAAACTTTTTTTCTCGGTAAATGTTATGGTTTAAGTTTATATCTTTCTTATATAAATAATCGCTTTAGATGTCAGCTTATTTTCCAGAAGAATTAACCTGAATTAAAAAAAAACGGAAGAAACTATACAATTTTTCTCATTTCACAGATAACAAAAGAAAGGGATTTAACTCTACTGTGGATTCACCTCAAGATTGTTTGCCTGATCATGCCAATGATTCTTTTAATATAGTTACATGTATCTGCCATAAGCTAAAATGAATCAGTCAAAGGATGTATTGATCCAACTTAGTACACATATATTTCGGGCATCTTTTATGTGCAATGACCCATCAGGTAAGTATCAAGTTTACTTTCTATATTGAACACTCAAGTATAATGAGTTTCAGATAGATGAGATTATTTTTTTCGAAAAATCAGAGAAATATGCTGTATACAATGCTAGCATATGATGAGCTTAATAACATATGTTAGGCAATCTAATTTTTACAAGGTTTATTGAAGCTAAAACTATAATATAAGCAATAATTAATTTGGTAATTATTTTATGAGATTAGCAATAGTCAATACACTTTTATTATTTCAAAATAGTGTTCTATTTTGGTTGATATATATATATATATATATATATATATATATATAGAGAGAGAGAGAGAGAGAGAGAGAGAGAGAGGAGTAACAATAGCTCTAAAACAATAATAAATCTACTTGATCTACATGTTTCAAGTGAGAGGTTTAGAAACAAAAAATATTGTTCTTGTTTCCGTTTTATGTATAGATGAATTCTGCTTGAGAACAAAAGAGATGTCATCTGTTGAGAAGAATTATTTAATGCGGGAAAACTTACGAGCTAAGGATCAAGACATTTAATATAATAAAAAAAAAATATTTCTTTTCTCCAAACAAAATTTAAATTTTGAAGACACATCATTTTCATATATTGATATTTACCATACGTTTGATTCTGTTTGAGATCAAGAGCTGTTATCGGTTGATCAGTATTGTAAACTTTTGTAATATATTAATTTGAAGAGCAGATCTAATTGACAAGTACATCCGACTGCGGGTTAGGTTAACAAATGACAAGTGAGATTGACAGATATATCCGGCAGTAGATGATATCAAAGTGTAACAAAAAAGCCACAGCCGGCTTGAAAAGCTATTAAGCGCCGGGTGTGAGTGACAGATCTATTCGTCCGTATAAGTCAACAGTGACAACACAAAAAGGCAAATATATGTGGGAGTTTATATATATCAAGTCTAGAATGTTTGGTTGAACTCCGACTCTCGACGACTTCTTGTGTCCGTGATTCTCTTTGTCCTCTTGCCCCAACCGTCACCGACAAATAATAATAATATCTTCTCTTTCTTCTTCTTTTTCTTCTACTTCTTTTAAGTGCCATGTCCTTTCAGGACATAGGCGATCATGGCTTTCACGTCTCCCTATCCGAGGTGGCTCGTAGCACACTTCCTCTTGTTACACCACGCAACCCCCGGTCTCTCATCCACCTGCTCAAGCCCTTCAAATATGTTATCCGTTGTTTTCCTCTGTCTCTTATCCCCTATATTTGCCCTATCAGGTTTTCCAAGCCCTCCTTCCTCATTGCATGTCTCAGAAACTACAGTTGTCTCTTCCTGATGCTCAATATTAATTTCATTTTCGATACCATTCTTTCCAACACATCATCGTTGCTCACATCCTCGGTCCATGATATCCGCAGCATCCTTCGTTAGAACCACATTTCCGCTGCACCAAGTTTTTCTTTCATCTTTGATGATATAGTCCAACATTCACTACCGTATTGAAGAAGTGACATGACATAGTAATCTAGCACTCTCTTCTTCGTTTCTAGCGAAATTTTCCTGTGTCTTAGTACTTTACTCAGATTCTGGAACGCGTCCTTTGCCATACAAATTCGCACTCAAAACTCTGTGTCGCACAGAAGACGGAAAGTCTTCTGCTAGAACAATTCCCAGGTATTTAAATTTTTGTACTTGTTTGATTCCCCCACCAGTATTTGGCATTTTGGCTTTCTTTTCTTACTGATGACCATGCATTCAGTAATATAACTTCATACTTTTACATATACGTTTTCTTCCAGCCATTGTTATTTGACACTTTCAATTATGTACATAAATTAATACAATTACCTCATATCTCCAAATCGAAACAGAAATTATGGTTATTCATTAAAGAAAATTAAATTTCAGGCTCTTATTTTCATTTTTTTATATCTATCTAAACTTATTTATAAATGGAACTTTGTCTCTGTGTGGTTGTGTGTCTGTGTGTGTGTGTGTGTGTGTGTGGGTCCGTTACATATAGACTCCGAAACGGCTGAACCGATTTTTTTGAAAATTTACGCAGTTGTACTAAAAGCGTCTGCGAGTGTTCTTAGCTCGGTTTTGCGTCGAGGTACCCCATAGAAATATCGAAAATTGATAAAGGAAAATATCAGGTTATAGAAGGAGTGGTCTGATTTTAATCAAATTTGATACAATCATAGACAAAGATATTCAGAAGTTTCAAGGTTGTATTTCTATCATTGGATGACTTATTTCATTCCAATATTGGAAATCGATACACCGATAACCTACCGGGTCAGATGAAAATCAGTTTTTCTGCCCTTTTATTTTTGTTTTTGCTTCGGGTGTGGCTCTTAGTAAGTATAATTGAAGTTCTTAATTTCAGCCTTGATACCATTTACTCAGAGGATTTTTTTAGCTTTCGAAATTCAGATAACGACGAAAATATCTTATTTGATATCGATACCAGGAAATCAAAATTTGACTTACATCCATTTATTTTTATTTCAGTCTACGGTTCAACTTTTACTGGAAACAACTATTGCTTTTTAGTCTTTCGTGCCAACGTCCAAAGAGTCTGGGCTTCAGGACCATGGATTAGTTTTAAAGCTTTCATTACACCCGAGCAACGCCGTCCTATACTGCTAGTTACATATGCAGTTGGGTTCTGCTTGAGAAAAAAGAAAAAAGCTCCCTTCTGTTGATCCGCATTACTTACCTCGAGATAATCATTGCGCTTCAAGTACAAACTTTTAAGAAATTAATAAGAAAATCCAAAAAGAAATTTTAATAATGTTGATTCATCAAGAAGAAATAATTTTCTTCTACTAACAGTATAGCCCGGTCATTGATCGGGTGTAATGAAAGCTTTAAAACTAATCTATGATCCTGGAGCTCAGACTCTTTGGGCTTTGGCTCGAAATGCTAAAAAATAATAGTTGTTTCCAGTCAAAGCGAAACCCTTGATTGAAAGAAAAATGAATGAATTTAAATCAAGTGTTGATTTCCGGTACCGATGTCAAATAAGTTTTCTGTCGCAAACTGAATATTGAAGGCTAAATAAGTCCTCTGAGTAAATGGTATCATGGCTGAGACTAAGAACTACAATTATATCTACTAAAAGCACAACCCGAAGCAAAAACCAAAATAAAATGGCTGAAAAACAAATTTTGACCAGACCAGATAGAATATCGGATTTCTAATATCGGAGTCAAATAAGTCATCCAAGTATGAACTAACCTAAGTAAATCCATAACAAATTATTGTACCCGTTGGAATTAAAATTGGAGAAAATGAGCCATATTAATGACTGAAAATCGGTTTTTGATCAGATTCGATAGAATATCAGAGGTATCGATTTCCGATATCGAAGAAAATGAGTCGTCTGAGAAGATCTACTAATGTTTCAGACTATAAACTATAATTTTACCAAGTTAAAGCAAATTCTCTTGCAACAACCACAATAAAAAGGGCTGTCATTCTGATCTTGATCAAACCTGATCGGATATCAGTGTATGGATTTCCGATATCGGGGTGGGGAGGAATCAGAAAAATTCATTACCCCATGACCTGACCGGAAAACTAAAGAATATTTGCGTGATGTTTAGTGAGAATAAGATAAAAATAGTGGATTTTTATAAAGAAAATACACACACACACACACACACACACACACACACACACACACACACACACACACATCTTGCCTTTTATATATGTATAATTGCTCTTTTTTTGTAAAATATATACATATAGATTGTGCATGCAAACAAAAAAGAAGTCTTGTTTTGCTTACTCGCGGAAAACATAGGAACACTTGGTGCAAATTATTAATAAAACTAATAGGGAAATACTTTTTCCTTTTTTCTCCAAAATGAAATTGTCATTATCATGGTTCATCCAAGAAGAATTTTTTTGTTTTTATGTTGTGCACTTTTTCTTAATTCATATAAAGTTGATAATGGAAGTGATGTGTTCTGATCGGTATTGCTTACCCGGTTATCAGGATCGAAACTTTTAATTACATTAATGTAAAAATGCAGTTATCTCTTTTCTTCAAAATGAATTTGAAATTATGATGATTCATTAAGGATGTAATATTTCTTTTCATGAACTTATTTTAATACGTTATTTGGAGTCGGAATCTGCTTTACTTCAAAATATTGCTTACCTTAGATAAACTTACGAGATCAGTGTCCTAACTTTTAATAAAATAAATAAAGGAATACAATTACTTCATTTCTCGAAAACGTAATTGAAATTATGATGATTTATCAAGGAATAAATTTATTGTCATGCTCATTTTTCATATTTTTATATATTATGTAAAGTTTGATTCTGCCTGAGAACAAAAGTGATGTCTTCTTTTTCTTAATATTGCTTACTAAAAGAAAATCTACCGGGTCAGGTTCCAAAGTTTTAATAAAATAAATACGGATATACAATTACCTTATTTTTCCGAAATAAACTCATGGTACCTCAAGGTAGTAATATGTTTTTATCATACTCTATTTTTTCATAATTTTCTATAAATTTTTCATGTCCCTAAAAAAGTGATGTCTTCTGGGGATCAGTTTGCTTAACTTGGAAAAATTTACGAGTTCAGGGCCCAAACTTTTAATATAATTAATAAGAAAATACAATTATCTCGCTTACCTTAAAAGAAATTTAAATAATGATGATTTCTCTGAGAAAGAAATAATGTTTTCATACTCTTTTTCATTTATATATATATATATATTTATATATATATATTGATATTTTTTTATCTTACATTTTCTAATTTTATATACAATTGGATACGTCTTGCGAACAAAAGAGATGTCTTCTCCTGATCAGCATTTCTTGCCCCGTGAAATCTTCGAGCTCAGAAAAAAAAATTATAAAAGTAATAAGGAAATATAATTACCTCATTTTTCCAATATTAAATTTAAATTATGACGATTCATCAAGGAAAAACATAATTGTTTCATATTTTTTTTTATATTTTCACAAAATGGAAATAAATAGGATCGCCTGGTGTCTCCCAATGTCATCTAAATGAAATTATTCCCACTAAAATTTTGATGAACGTAATGGTCAAATAGTTAGAATAAATCAGCAATATTTAAGAAATTATTTCAAAATCTCTATGGAACATTTGCTGAACGTTTGCTTAATAAAAAAATATTTCTTGAAAATAAGAAATAAAGAAAAGACTAAACTAGAAGAAATCGAGATGACATTTTCTAAGTGTTCTTGTGTCCGGAAGCCGAAAAACCAAAATACAGCTTCATTTTAACACGTCTGCTTTCTCATAATTTAAAAGCAAGGATTTTTATTAAATTTTCACTGCTATTCAGTAGCTAATAAAAATTGGGTTCCAATTTTAAAATTATCCTCTGAATCAGTGACTGTAATTGCCCGCCCATTATGAGGTTTTATTTCCTTGAGTATATTTTGAATGTAGGAAACAGTCTGTTCGTTTATTACAATTACGGTCTGACAATTTGAGTAAAACATTCAATACTATATTCATTACTCAATTCAGCTCACGACAACTCACACAATTGCGGTCTCCCTCCCCTCCCCGCCATTAAATTTAGTTTCGGCCTATTATTCTCGTAAATTAGTGCTACAAACATTTGATAGAAATTTTCGAAAATGTCTGTACATTATTTATTAACTTCATTATTTCATGTATTTCTAATCAGTTACATGTATTGATTCTGTGTAAAGTGAGACAAAAGTACACTTTGTATAACTGTTAAATGATTTGGAGATATCAAAAGAAAATAATAGCATCAGTTGTAAGATATGTGAAGCTGTTTAACGGAGGTCGGAAAGTGCATTGAAATAGGAGAAGATGCCTTTCAAAAGCTAAAGCAAGAATTAAGAAACAAAAAAGTAATTAGAGGCGAAGAAAAGACTATTTACATTGTTCGGTCTGTTGTTTTCATTCTTATATCATCTGGTCATCTTCAGCTGATATACGCAATAAATTGGAATTTTACTCTGTGTCCAAGGACACGTTGTTCTAATTCAGCGTCATGATATACCATTGGATATCTTAATTTTAGTTAATTTCACTTGATATCTCAACACCCCATGTATTGGATTTTTTGGGTCAAGTCCCTTTTGGGTCACGCAACCAACGCTTTTATTGATTGAATCATGTATCGTTAGGGACATAAGTAAGTTATTGCTTTTAACTTTTAAACCTAATAATTAAAATATTTACCACAACTCATATTACAATTTTTTTTATTTCTTTCCTCTAGATCTCTATACTACTGATGTCCATTTGTATCATCTAAGCCGTCTAAACATAGAAATTTATGTTTGGCTAACCTAGAAGATTTTGTAGTCTAGCATATGCGCTGATTCCTTAGATTTCGTAATTGCAGCTGATGATCTCTGTCTTGAATTTCAACTTCGTTCTGCAGAGGGCGAAAAGCGAGATCCCCTCTCTGTTGCAGAGTTGAGATATTAAAGTTTAACTAAACCTGAGATATACAAGTCATTACAAAACTTGAAATGAGAATAATCTAGCCTCTTGAACAAAATAAATTCCAACAAATATCATCTCTACTTGCAACAGCATAAACGTTGTGAATAGGTGACTAAAAATGAGAACGACAGTCCGAAAAATGTAAATATTTACACAAACTTTTGTCAGAAATGTAAACAAAGAAAAGCGTACTGAACTGTTATGTAATATCGGTTCTCGTATATGGCGCTGAAAGCTAGACAATCTCTTCACCAATGAAGAATAGATTCCTTCTTCATACGCTGTGCGCCCTCAGAAATTAAGCCATCATAGACTTTAACTTGCCCCCGTCTCTTTTTACTCTTACTATTTTTCTCTCCCAAACCCCGCTCCGCAATCTATTTGTTCAAGCCAATCAAATATGTCTCACGCTACTGTCTCTCTTTTCCTCTTTCCGTCCGGTGAGTATAATATTTTTCAGACCATTCTTCCAACCTTTTGTGTCACAGAAACTTCAACCGCCTTCTATTTGTGTCCTCCTCGGTACCATATTTCTGCTGCCTTGAGCGTCTCCTTCATCCTTGAAGAAATCTTTTAACGTTCACTGTCTTCCAAAAAGAGAATATCTCATAGCATCCCAGCATGCTTTTCTTTGATTTCAATTAAATTTTTTGTATTTCAGTACACTGGTTAGCTTTTGAAATGCATCCGTGGCCATGCCAATGCGTCTTCGTCTCTTATTTTCACATTGCCCATCCTCAATCAGAACACTTTCTTTTATAATCATGTTTCCCCAAGCAACGCATTTTACTTCCACTGTTTAGCAGGGGGTCACATAGAAGGAAATTTATGAGAAAGAGTGATATGTTATAGGGGGTGTCAGGAAGTGGGTAAGAGAAGGATGAGGTTACTGATGAGAGTTGAGTGGACGGAGAAAGGAGCATGAGAGAGAGAGAGAGAGGGGGTGCAGGTTAGTGAGATAGGAGATGACTATTGACTTTACATTTAAATTCTTGGAGATTGTAGCTGTGGTGTTTTTAAATTTCTTAACCTTTTTATTTTCATTTATTTTAATAGTTGACATTTTGCGGTCTTCTTTTTGCTGATGTTCATGTGGTCCTTCAGGAGGAGGTTGGGAAAACAATAGACCGGACATGTGACCAACGAAGAAGTTATAGAAAGCATTGAAACAAAGTGGACAAGAAGAAGAAGAAGAAGAAGAAGAAGAAGAAGAAATGGATTTTTTTTAAAGCTGTGCGTGACGTTGCTTAATTTCAATGATCGGACTGAAACTGGTGTTTCCATGTTAACAGGCGTAAGACGAGCACAAAAGCAACAAGAATGGAAATAATAGACCTTTTATATAAATAAAAAATGGATAGTGCTGAAATTGATGCGACACTTAATAATAAATGAGAAGCTCGAGAATTATAAGTCACAAACACAGAGGCACAAGAACATTACCTCCTCTGAATATACGAATGCGTGAAAAAGCCTGTGTAATGAAAATTGTAAATATTAATGAAAATCTTTAATATTAATAATTTCAAAATATTTAATTATTAACAAAGTCATTCATCACTTATCCTCGATATGCCTACAAAATGTGAAGGGGTTATCAGAGAAAATACAAAGAATCTGTAGTCAATAAAACATCATGACAACATTTAGTAGTGGTTCTACACTTCGCAGATACCTCTCCCGATTAAGATTCCCAACAGAAGAGAACATTACTATGGACTGTGTGTACGCCATTCCATGTAGTTGTGGAAAAATATATGAAGGAGAAATAATCCAACACCTGAAGGTAAGTTTCCAAGAAGAATGGAGATAGAAAAACAAGCGTAGCTGACTACAAATGAAATGAGGAAAGGGGATCACCTCCCTCTATGGAATGAAGCTGAATTAATTGATAGTGAAAACTAATCGAAACTACATAAAATTAAGGAATCAGAGCATATGCCGCAAAAAAAAAAAAAAAAAAAAAACACTTCCTAAGCAAACTAAGCATAGAAATGAATACAATATGGGAACCAGTAAAACGGAATGCTAGAAAAAATCATTAGCGTCAAAGATTGCAATATGATATCCGGTATATAATTCAAGAGAAATCACTAGCATCTACACTTTGTGAATATGAGCTCTGGTAAAAAATGTTACTGTGACATTAACTTTTGTATGTCACAAAAATAATGTACGATGTCCTCAAGGACACATGATCCAGTGAATATAGGCTTTGGTAGTGACTTGAACCAAAGAGTTGCGAGCTCAATGCCAGATTACAGCTGTGGTGAACAAATAACTTGGAGAGTTAAGTTAAAGGGAGATAGAGATGGCTACCAGTAGTGTTATTGCACATGGAATGAGAATATTAGACCTCAGTGATTTTAATTAAGGTTTCGGTTCGAAATATCTAGCACTTTAAAAAGAACGGAGCGTTCGACAGCCGAAACGTCCTAATAAGCGGAAAAAATGTGGGCACTTTTCCCAACAATGTAAATATTCAAATAGCCATTTCTCGCAGATTTACGTGTTTAATGGACTTTTTACAAACAATATCAGAATAATTGTTACTTTTACCCTATTTTTATTAATATTATTATTTATTTGAAAATTTCATACTGTAAGATAACGTATTGAATATTTCCTTTAATAAATAAATTATGACATCATCTCCATCGCCTGTACATTACATTGGTTTGCATATTCTTGTAGCTATTGGGAGATGGTTAATGTTTATCAATTCAGCTTTGTGTTAAACATAACAAAACTCCCTACAGCTTACAGGTTCTATGCAGAATTATCAGGTTTTCATCAAAAGGTTGGTTGTAGATTGGAAGTTGAATTTGTGTGGAATAATGTTGAAGAGGGAAGAATAAAATATACATTTTTCATGTTAAAATAGAAATTTATTAAAAGAATAGAATAACAAGAATTGGAAGAAATTGATGTAATGAGTTAAGGGATCAACAGTTCGTAGTAGTAATTTGTTGGAAAGAGTTCATCCGTACGTATGTATGCATAAGCGTTTGTGTGGTAAGAATGTTTTTGGATGGACAAGAAAAATAAAACGAATCATCACACGAGAAAGAAAGAGAAACAGGAGGAATGTCCGGATCGACTTTAAGCTTTACTCGTTACATTTTAGCTTGTCGTCTCTGCTGATTTCATCCCTGACTGACTGACGCTGATCGAAATGATTTATATAGTCCTTTAGACTTCTCACACTGGATCACGAGGTTTTTTTCAGTCTTGTAAATTGCTCCTATTGGTTAGAAAGTCAATTTAACATCTACATTCGAAATCCGGTTTCGACTTTTTCTTTAAGCACGAGGTCAATCGATTTTCTATGCGGAAAAACCATGATTTCACACGTCACTGTGAATTTTTGTAAAAGAAAGTTGATTTTAATTCTTAACTTCCTACCCGTCACATTCTTAGTACAATATGAATAAAGCTTTTTTTTATGTATGACATTCATTTTATTTATTTGATTCAGTCTAAACAAAGAAAGAATCGTCCTGGGTATTACGATAAACCATATCCGGTAGGAAGACCTAAGTTTAAGAAGCATTGTGGAGCGTGGATTCACCTATAAAGTTTTATTGTTTCCAGGTCCGTCCTGACAGTTAAATTGCCAGCTATGGGTAAGTAATGAGACCGTAATCTGAAGTCAAACCGTGAAAATATAAACAAAAAAATAAAAAGAAAAAAATACCGGCATTATATTTTTGGATAAAAAAATTACAAAAGCCCACAGAAAATAAAAATTGGTCAGAAAATAGCCATGAAATCTTAATATACCATTAAACAAATCAACCCGAACCAAATAAAAAAGTAAAAATACTATCATACGATTTTCATCAGACAGTCAGTTAAGTGTCATACGTGATACTCGCTTTAGACGATCATGTCGTGAAAGAGACTTGACTGATTGAGCTGAAGATTATATTGCAGTAGGTTTCCATTGCTTTCTGCGGTAGACTGGTTGCAAGCCAAGGCTATAGAACCCAATGTGTCAGATTGTTTAATCCATAACTGGAGGGAAGAGACAGATTAATACATTTACCACGGTATTTGTGCGTAAGTGAATGCAAGGAATTCAACTGGAATAGAAGCTCGGCATCCAAATTTGTCGTTCCAAGTCGATATCCACTGCACCACTACGCACATCTGCGATTTTCTTACGACTAAAATTTACTTTTTAATTATTTTTATTACATTTAATGAGATGTCATAGTAGCACGTATGCAGAGGACGTTAAACAAGAAAGTAAGAATGCCTTGTTGTATCATAATACGCTGCAAATTAATATTAAATTTACTCTAGTCACAATGCAAATATGGAATATCAATTCATTCCTGTTATATGGCTGGAAATAAAGTTCCCAAGAAATATAGAATGTCTGCAATTCCTTGCAGACGCACCAATAGACTAGTAAAGTTCTATTGCCATTTTCGCTAATTCCTGTTCGAATGGAAAAAGAAATGTTAAAAAAGAGAAAAACTAGTTAACCTTGGTGAGTCTATCGATTAGTAACAGACAGCTATCTCCTCGGGAAAAAAAATGTTTGCTACATAGAAATTAGCTTTGTTTGTCTCGCCTGCAACTTGCTGATCGGAATACAACATTTGTAAATAAGCCAGAGTTATAACTGTAGCTCACGAGGTAAAATTGCGTCTCCAGGTAGTTGAAAATCGCTGGCTCTGAAAACTAGAGGTGTTGAGAATTATTAATGGTCTCTGAGAGCAAGGCAGAATGAATATTGTTCGCTTGAGATCAGTAACTAATAGTTTTGGTATATATATATATATATATATATATATATATATATATATATAATTATTTTATGAAAAGGAAGATAGAAATGCCACTAGTAAGCAGGAGGTTAAGAGTGTCAAAGTGAAAAAAAAGACTGTGCATGGGGTTATACAGATTTGGAAAATGTTAAGTGATAAATGGAAACCAAGAGTTTATAAGATAGCGTATTAGGTTTTTAAAGAAATTGTACTTATCAGGAAAGCAATTAAATCGAAGGGATTTCCACGTGTAGGGAATGCAAGAATAGACATTTTGGAAGTAGATATCGCACTTATATTAAAATATTTCAACAATAAATGGTTGGGAGCTGGGTGCCGGTCAAGTACCGCGCTAAAAATTATGTGATCTGGACACCAGAGAAGAAAGCTTGCCAGTGCTCCTGCCAAGAAAATATTGGAAGAAAAGACAGAGGGAAGCCACGTTACGTCGAGGTGAAAGTGACTAAAGTGTTAATTACATTGCAGATCATAATTCGAATTTTGATAAGAACCTCGAGATTAATAGCAGAAGCAACAGAAAAAAATATGATATTAGTGTGATTCATGATTTACACTCTTATATTCCGATTAAGCACTATAGAAGAATGGTAGACTTTGAAAAAACAGTAGCTAGTCACGCATCTAAGCATCGTTCATTCAGTAAAGAATTTGAACACTGTCGGCTAATGGTGTGTGTTTACATTGTATATAACTCCCGAAAGTCCGCCTTCCTCTACCGAGCACCCATAGCTTAGAGGGAGAATATCCGACTGATGTCAAATCGGCAGGGTTTCAATCCTGGCGAGAAGCAATCTGATATATAACCGTACTAATGAGCTGTGATAAAGCGAAAGAGATATGTCCGTGGATCAAAATACTACAAGATGAACAGTATGAGTAAAAAATAGGTAAGAAAAAAGTTTTTAATATAACAAGCTTCTACAGAATAATTTTAGAGACGAATGATTTAAAAAATATAAATTAAATTAAAAAAAATATTTTAAAAATCCACAGACAATATGTTGACTGAGCTATGATTTCATTTGTTAGATACGTGTCACGTGTAATAAAACATTGGATAAATATTTTAAATGTACAGGAAAAAGTTATGTCTGTTCAAATTCTTTACTGAACGAACGATGCTTAGATGCGTGAGTAGCTACTGTTTTTTCAAAGTCTACCATTCTTCTATAGTGCTTAATCGGAATATAAGAGTGTAAATCATGAATCACACTAATATCATATTTTTTTCTGTTGCTTCTGCTATTAATCTCGAGGTTCTTATCAAAATTCGAATTATGATCTGCAATGTAATTAACACTTTAGTCACTTTCACCTCGACGTCACGTGGCTGCCCTCTGTCTTTTCTTCCAATATTTTCTTGGCAGGAGCACTGGCAAGCTTTCTTCTCTGGTGTCCAGACCACATAATTTTTAGCGCGGTACTTGACCGGCACCCAGCTCCCAACCATTTATTGTTGAAATATTTTAATATAAGTGCGATATCTACTTCCAAAATTTCTATTCTTGCATTCCCTACACGTGGAAATCCCTTCCATTTAATTGCTTTCCTGATAAGTACAATTTCTTTAAAAACCTAAGACGCTATCTTATAAACTCTTGGTTTCCACGTGTAATAAAAACACTAAACGAAAATAAAGATTGTCTAGCGTATTTGAACTATAGACAAATTACATGTGTGTATATGTCGGTAACGTTTGTATGTGTGTGTTTGCCAGCAGCGAATTACATTTGCGATCAAAATTATCGAAATATTTCATCGATATTTTAAGCAATTGAAAGATTATCTTTAAATAAAATGAGATAACTCATGTATCAATGTCTGCGTTTATGTGTCGGTGAAGTTGTCATGTGAAATAATAAAAAAACGTGAAAGAACACGTAGATTAAAAACCTACTGTTCATGTATTTACTTTTATAAAGTTGTTGTTGGTTGGTTGTTTTTGTTTGATGACATATCAATCTCAGCGGGTCATTTATTGCCAACTAAATTTTATTTATTTATTGCTGGTAATAGCTTTTTCTTTCAACAATTTATTGTTTTTATATAAGTTTTTGTGTCTAGTAATAGTTTTTCCTTTTTGAGTACCAAGATTCATTGGGATTTGTTTTTTAAGGGCCGGGTCGCCAAGTCCTACCCTGTAATTTAACTCATAACTGGAGGGAAGGAAGAGATTAATACTTTTCCCAAGCGTACAAGTGCTTAAGTGAATGCAAGGTATACAACTGGAATTCTAACTCGGCACACCGATTTCTCTTTCCGAGAATATATCCACTGCACCACAACGCACATCCGTAACTAAACGCCTACAGCACCTGGTATTCCCAAGCAGTCGCCCATCTAAGTACTGACATGGTTCAGCGTTGCTTAACTTCGGTGATCGAGCGAGAACCGGTGTATTCAACGTGATATGACCGTAAGCCACTTTTATAAAGAGTGTTCTATACAGAATAGAGCTTAATATCGTAATTTTGTTATTACAATGGTCTATAAAGCATAATGTCACTACATAAAAAGTTTTTGTTTCAGAAAAAACTTCCTCTCAAAGTGATATGACCTGAAGAGGAACAATTTTATTCTGAAACATGAAAAATTTGTGTAGTGATATTATGATTTTATAAATCATTGTAATAGAAAATTACTTTATATATATATGTCTATGTGTGTGTGTGTGTGTGTGTGTGTGTGTGTGTTTTCATTGTCTACTATTTTATTTTCTTGTTCGGTTTCGTGATATTTTAAGGGATGTGCGTTGTGGTGCAGTGCATGTCGACTCGGAACGAGAAACTGGGGAGCCGAGTTCGAATCCTAGTTGAATTTCTTACATTGATTTATGCGCAAATACTCTTGGGAAAGCTATTAATGCGTCTCTTCGCTCTCTTTATCGGTTAGATAATAGGACAGATTGGGTTTGATAGCTTTGGCTGAACCCAGTCTACCGCAGAAAGCAATGGCAACCTACTACAGGTAATCTTCTACCCAGTCAGTCATATCTCTTTCGAGACATGATGCCTCTCGTGAACGCTTTCAAGGGACCAAACAGATAAAAGTCTGAAGGGGCAAGGTCTGGGCTGTAAGGGGGATGAGGGAGCAGTTCCCAGCCCAGCTCGTTGTTGGTCTGCACCGTTTGGGCTTCTGTGTGAGGCCTTCGACTATGCAAAGTCATCATGGACAATTTTGTATGCTGTCCCAACAGATAGGCTCAAAGTCCTTGCAATGTCATCCACTGTCACCCTTCTGTCGATCACCTCAGGGGACCTCATTTCTGTAGGCCTCCCTGGCCTGTCTTCATCCTCAACACTGATCTGTCCTTCTTTAAACAATTTAGCCCACTTGGAGAAATCTTTTTGGCTGACACATGTGGCACCATACAAAGTTGACATTCCTCTATGACTTTCAACTGGTTTGCACATTTCAGCAACCAAAATCTTGATAACTGACCTCTGTTCAATCTGGAGCATGCTTCTTGGTCGGCCATCTTTGTTACTCTCCAAACTCTCAAAGATGTTTTTCAATATGCAAAAAAACTAAATCGCTTTGATAATAAAGAAGTAAAGGAAAAACATTTTAAAAAAGAAAGCTTCTATCTGTATTAGAAGTCCTTATACCAAAAAAATTCACATTATTTATTGAATGACCATCGTAGATGTCCTTATACCGGAAAATTCACCTTATTTATTGAATGACCCTCGTATATTTTCATTGATCCTCTTTTTTGCTATGAGTTGATATATTTTGTTATGAAATATATTTGAATTTTTCTACATTTAATATTTTATATGATTTTGTACACTTGGGAAATTATTATTGAGATTATTGAATCTGGATTTTTTTTATTTGAATATATTCATATGAAAGACATGAACCAAAATTAAAATAAGTATTTAAATTGACTACGTTATGCAATCGATCGCCTATGTATCATTTGAAACTCAAGAAGAAATGCTGAGATCAATATTGAAAAGAAACCTCTGCATTATAATGCACTATTTTTATGTTTTTCAAGAAGCTGAAGCATTTTAAAATCATGATTGTATTTAGTATTGTTGAAGGTATCGCTAAAATTTTTATCGAGATATACAAACTCTGTTTCATTCAATTTCACAAACCGATCGATGAAATAGTAATGTACTGATAAGTTTAGAAAAAATATTTTCACAGAATCCCAAGTTCGCAGTTTAATAAATTCTTTATAGGATCAACAATATTTTTTTCAGAAATTTAATTTTTCGTTTTTAACAGCGTAGAATAAATTCTTAAGAATTTTTAGTCTTGAGCAGGCGACATAAACTGGTCATGTGTAAATATTTATTTCTGGTGACAAATTCTAAATTTTGAAGCTTTTGATTTTTGTTATTTTTTCATATTTCTGGAAAATGCAGGTGAACATGAAACTAGATGTTTGTATATAAAACATAAAAATAGCATGAATATAAACATTACTGCATTTTTCTTAAAGAAGTATTTGTAATGTTGATCATTAAATTGTTTTCCAAATAGTGGGATCAATTTGCATATTAAATAATAGTTTTTAAAGAATAACTCATTAAAATGGACTGTACTAAGCTACGCCCCCTATTTAAATCAATTGCACTTTGTACCCCATACCTGTCAGTACTTCTACCCTAAATTTGTGTTCGGTCGTTCAAGGTATAACTATTTAAGATGGTTTGACAGACGGTCGGACAGATGAAGTCAGAGAATGTTATATGTGGATCTCATTGCGCATGGAATTTTATTTTCCTACCTGTTCATCGATGAATTATTGATGGTCGGGAGAGCGGATAAACTATAAATGTATTTTGTATTATATCTTGTGCACCGATATGAAATACTTACGTTTGATCTGTCAATGTAAACAAACTATTTTTCTTTCAAGCTACAACGGAAAAAAATTTGACTACAGATTGCCTTAAAATTTAGAAAGCAGATATGAAACATTTAAGAAAAAATAGTAAAAGCAACTGCGTGTAGATTTTAAATTATTATAATTTAATTGTAATACGTGAGATCGGCTTTGGCGATCATGTCTCTTACAAGGCATGACAGATAATTTTTCCGCAATAGGTTGCCATTGATTTCTGCGGAGGACTGACTGTCAAGCAAGGCTATAGAACCCGATATATTTTCTTATTTAATCCATATCTGAAGAAAAGAGACGGATGAATATCTTTACCAAGAGTATTTGCCTGCAAGTTAATGCATCGAATTCAACTGGAATTCGAACTCTGAGGATTTCTCGTTCCAAGCCGATGTCCACTGCACCACAACAAATGTTCTTGAATCGTTCTATGTAAGAAACATGAACACGTATGTATATATATATATATATTTTATTCTCGGTGTAGATTTTTCAAATTTAACCATTCATTTTCATTCTTGTATCTAAATTTTCAATCTAGATTTTTAGTATGCAAGTAAATATGCGTACCATACGTGTGGGAAGTTTTTTTCATTTTTCTTTCCTTGATTAGGATTTGTTTTTTGTTTAATTATTAGGTCCTCTGGGATGTAACCTCTTTGTTATACCAACATTTTTGCTTTTGAGTCATATATATACATATATAATATTATTTTTTTAGTAATATATATATATAAGCTCTATAATATTGATTATATTGAGCACTGTTCATAATAGAATAAATGCCGGGGCACTCAAAATAGTGAAAGGTTGAGTCCTCTTCACCTGGAATTTCATATATATATATACACAAACTACCGGCCATAATTATTAGTCCACACAGTGCTTTCAAAAAATGATGTAATTTATACTATTTTTAGTATATTTTGCCAAGTGATCAGTTATAAATGAAAATTAAATAGTTCTTTTGTTAATATTGCACAGTAACGTGTGCATCAAATGAATATATAAATATTTAATATTTACCTATAATGTAGTTTCATCAATAAAAAAATGAAGAAAATTTAGGGCGATCCGGACGAGTACACCTTTGTTTCCTTGCCTTGTAAAAATTTGCAAAGAACAAAAGAACCACTGTATTTTCATTTGGCAATAAATACTAAAAATAGTATGAAGTACATCATTTCTTTAGAAAAAATACTGGGGTGGGCTAAGAATTATGGCCGATAGTACACACACACACACACACACCCACACACACACATATATATATATATATATATATATATATATATATATGTATATATACATACATATATATATACACACACATAAATATATATATATATGTGTGTGTGGGTGTGTGTGTGGGTGTGTGGGTGTGTGTGTGGGGGGGTGCGGTGTGTGTGTGTGTGTGTGTGTGTGTGTGTGTGTGTGTGTGTGTGTGTGTGTGTCTTCCGGTACATTGCTACTCGAGGAAATATTCTTCGTCAAATAGAGATTCTATGGAAATACAAATAGGTCATTTATTACTCACATGATAGAGTTTATTCAAAAGTAGCAGGTGTAGCACATGGAGTTAACCACTTGACACATGGGTGTGTCTAGATGACTGGACAAGTACAAAGAGAAATAAAAAAAGATCAAAAGATACTTAAAACAAAAAAGACAGGAAGTCTTGTGGATTTATAATCATCTACGTCATTAATGTATTTTGCACATGAAGATTATCTTGAGAATAATGTAAGAAATATTGAACACATGTGTTTTCATTCAGATGATATCTATACAACGCAAATAGTTACCTGCAAATCTACAATACTCTCGTTATATACCAATTTTCATGTCGGATCCACTGCCATTATCAAAAGAACTTCCGGTACCATAGACTCAATCTATAAACGTCAGTTAGCATGTTTTCAGAAATTTTATAAACATATTTATTATTTATCTATATTTCTGACATGAGGTAGCATTTATATTATTTACATTGTTCTTACTGTTTACTTAATCATTATTGTATAGTCTCGACGTTTCGGCCGTTGTACGCTCCGCCCTTCTTCAGACTCTTTATTTCAATTACTGGTCTTGTTGAATCCACCACTTTCGGTTGCCTTGTTGTATCCAGATATTGAACTCACAACTCTGTATGTCAAGTCACTGAATTTAACCAGAGCTTTTATAAACTGGATAATTTTTATTTGAGTAAAACAGTGTATGTATGTTTGGAACTTCTCAATCTAATGTCTTAGTAAATACTTTTTAGCAGAGCTCATAATGCAATCTTTGAAGTTAAAGATATTCTCTACCACCCCATATTACTTGTTCTCTTATTGAGTTTATTTCTACGCACTGCTTCCTTAAGTTTTCGTAATTTCAGATGGTGAGATCCATTATCTCAACTTAATCTCACAGAGGATGTGCGTGGTGGTCCAGTGGATATCGGCTCGGAACAAGAAATCGGAGAGCCGAGTTTGAATTCCAGTTGAATTCATTGCATTCAGTTACGCGCAAATGCCCTTGGGAAAGGTATTAATCCGTCTATTCCTTCCAGTTATGGGTTAAATAACAGGACAGATTGGGTTCTATAGCCTTGGCTGGCAACCGGTCTACCGCAGAAAGAAATGGCAACCTACTGCGGGATAATCTTCTGCCCAGTCAGTCATGTCTCTTTCGAGACATGATCGGCCAAGCGTGTTTCACGTATGGCACTTAACTGACTGATTGAATCTCACAGAAGATGATCATCCCATATTTCTTTTTATATGTGGTCAGCTACGCCTGTTACTTCAATTTCTTTTTGTGTTACGGCATTTCGATATTCTTGAAGCCTTACCATTCTACTTTATATTTCTTTCCACAGATACAGAAAAGGCGTTTACATTTTCCTTAGTCATGTGCTCCTCTGCTGAATGTCTTACACAAAAGAGTTATCCGCGAAGTGTAGACCCACTTTTGAATGTTGCCTTTATCTAAACTTATTTATAAATGGAACTTTGTCTGTGTGTGTGTCCGTTACCTATAGACTCCGAAACGGATGAACCGATTTTCTTGAAAATTTACACATTTGTACTATAAGCGTCTGCGAGTGTTCTTAGCTAGGTTTTGTGTCGAGTTACTCCCGATAAATATAAAAAATCGATAATCGAAAAAATCGAGTTATAGAAGTAATGGTCCGATTTTAATCAAATTTGATACATTCATAGACAAAGACATAAAATACGATATTCAGAAGTTTCAAGGTTGCAGTTCTTACAATAGTGCAGAACATCAATAATATATATATATATATGTATATATATATATATATGTGTGTGTGTGTGTGTGTGTGTGTGTGTGTGTGTGTGTAAAGCAATATGCAATATGTGTAAAGCAATATGTGTAAAGCAATGTGTGTAAAGCAATATGTTTGTGTGTGTGTCTGTTTATCTGTCTGTATGTCCTTCATACAATTCCACAATTTTTATCCGATTATCACCAAACTTCACACAAATATTTTTTTTAGGCTGAGTCTGAGTTTCAGGACCATGGATTAGTTTTAAAGCTTTCATTACACCCGAGCAACGCCGGGCTATACTGATAGTGTTATATAGACCACAAATCATTTATATTGTCTCTGATAATCCCTTCAATTAGGGTAGTTAGGCATACCGGTGCTGTTTTCTCAATGTTGTTATTCATATCCCTCCTTATATTTTTTGAAGCAGTTGTCATGTACACCGGGTAGTTGTCAAATTGTTGGGTACTGCTTTACCAACAATTTCTTGTTCATATTACTGTGAGTCGCCACTTATGACTTTTGTTCGATGTTGCAATTAGCGGACGATCCCTTTCTTTATAATTTATGTATGATGGGAGCTAAAGATGAGGTATTGCCCGGTGAGTATTGGCTTGCCATATACGGATGTCTTAAACCCCTTCGCTGTTAAAGGTATAAGTACATCCAAGAATGATCGCCATCATTAGTTAAAACATACATGAAATAATTTGAAGAGATGTAATTAGAATCTACATTACGGAATACGTTCATGACTCCTCAATACGCTGTCCAAACCAGGAAGAATTCTAGATAGTACTGGATTATGTAAACTTATTAGATTGTTTAAAATAATGAACGATTTCAGAAATATAATTTTATTTTTGAAAGATTAACAGTAGAAATCTTGAAATTAGCCAAAATATGAGACTTGAAAATTTCTGCACCTCTGCCATTGATCGACGAGATCATATATTCTACCATTTAAGTGTTTAAAAATGATAATCAGTGGGTGAAAGTTCAGAAGAATATGGAGGATGTAGTGAACACTTGTATCGCAAGTCTTGCTCTTAATTGCTTGGGATTTTTTAGTCAGTTTTCAACAAGCCATATGTTGGACAGAATTTATCAAAAACTGCTAATTCTTTTTTAATATAGTGTCTTCTCTCAGAAAGAAGGATGTGCGTTGGTGTTTATTATATATCAACTCGGAATAACAAATCGGAGAGCCGAGTTGGAATTCCAGTTGAAAATCTTGCATTCTCTTAAGCAGAAATACCCTTGGGAAATGTATTAATCAGTCACTTCCCTCCAGTTATGGGTTAAATAATAGGGCAGATTGTGTTCTTTAGCCTTAGCTGGCAACCTGTCTACCGCAGAAGCAATGACAACCTACTGCGGGATAATCTTCTGCCCAATCAGTCATGTCTCTTTCGGGACATGATCACCCAAAGTGTGTTTCACGTATGGCACTTAACTGACTGACACTCTCAGAAAAATTTTTATTTTTATTTTTTTAATCATCTCACCCCAAGCAAGTCATTCCACTGCCACTATTGCGCATGGGGCTACATAGGGGAAGGTAAAGAGAAGGAGTGGTTAGACATAGGGAATGTCAGGAGGAAGGTGACAGATGATAAGGATACCAAGGATGAGGGTTGGGCAGATGGGAAGAGTGTTTGATAGAATGGGAGCAGGTTAGTGTGTTAGGAGGTGTCTATTGACCTTACATTTAAACTCCTGGAGATTGTAGCCGTCGGGGGAAGCAATTGTTTGGAAGAGAATTCCACAGTCAGGAAGTGTTTTTATATATATATATATATATATAAATAAATAATAACTAAATAGACTGTAAGTATGTAGACCGTAAATTTATACTAAAATAAACCTTCAAAAAAACCACTAACAAACAGAACCTAATTCCGTTACAATCCGGTGCCCTAAGGCGTCGGATAAATGGGGAGAAAAAACAGAAATCCGCGGAACAAGAACAAAACATTCAATACTCCGCAGCAAAGAAAAAAAAAACCCAAACCGGGGTATATATATACAATAATTATTTTTTTGCCATTGTATATAGGTTTAGTCATTTTAGACACCATGTGGTATGCATCAGTACCAAGGGCAGGTAATTGGAACAAATATCAAGAACATTAAATATATATTTTCTGTCATTGTGGGAAATATCAGGTTTTGTTATTTTTACTCATCGATATTTCATCTCGGCCAAATAAGTACCCAGTTTTCAACGCTTTCTAAAAAAGTTTTCGTTCACTGCATAATTTAAGCTGCACCTAATCAGAAAAATGTGCATCAAGCAAATATAGTTAAATTATCATTTAAATAAAACGTAACAAAACCTGCAACTAAAGTTAAGTATTCACTAAGTCACTTTATTCGTTGACGTCTATATTTTATGAAATAATCTTCAGTTTTATTTTCAGTATTAACCATTGATTTGTCAAAGTTAATTTAGCATAAAAATTTGATATTACAAACTGCTTAAAGTTAGCAAAAATACTTTTTTTCATGTTTCATTGGACAACTCACTTGTCTGACAAAGAACTTCAATTAAGAATCACAAGTCATTATATAAGTAAAAAGCGCAAAACCCACCTTCACTTTTTTTTTTGAAAACGATATAACTTCCAGACGTGTTGCCTTTCCTTCTGACAGAATGTTGTTTCCTTTCTCTCTGACAGAATGGTGCCAAATGTTTCAATTATGGAAAATTGTCAACCCACAAAATTTAGTCAAAGCACAAAGAAATTATAAAAATGTACTTTCTTTGTAAAAATACCAGCAATATATATATATTTTAACTGAAATTTCTAATGACCCTGAGAAAATTAAATTTCCTCATTAAATGTCCCAAACAAAGAAACAAAACTATTTTTATTTATTTGGCATTATTTTCCTCTCAGCCAACCAGAGGCCGCATCAAATATTGCTTAACATATTTATATCTAATAATTTCAAACCGATATAAATATAGACATGTTCTGATAAGTCTGTTACAATATTTTCTGATTGTGAGTATATTTTTGTACAGTTTCTTTACTAACTACGCATTAGTTGCAAATACTACATTAAATATATTCAGTTCATTCGCATGCTATATAAGTTAAGATTCTTCAGAAAATATACTATATTGTTGATAACTGTATGTATATATGTGTTTACATATTCATGTATATATTGTCATTCGGGAGAATCCATTTCGTCTCTAAACACTATCAGATTAAAAATTTTGTATGACATGTTTTTACTAAAATTAAAAATTACCGTAAAACTTCTACGAATATAATTAATTCATTAATAATTTCTTTTGAAATTATTTTTTTGATTAAATACTCAAGGTTATTTCTAAAATGTTTGATGATAAACTACAAAGTGTAGATAAGTAATTAAAAATGATAATGTTTTCTTTGGATGTATTTTGGCTTAGGTATGCCAAATATAAAGACGCTTTTTTATTTTCTGATATAAACATAAAACACATAGATATGTTTTTTACATCATATTTAGTTTGTTGCGGATACCGGGGTATCCACAATCGTATTTATGATTACGACTCGTTCCTCGTGTAAATGGTGTTGAAAATAAAACAAGACACTTGAGTAAACAACAATGAACATATATTATTAACAATAGAATACATAGAAGTGATTAGTGAAGGTAGTTTTGTAACATTATGAACATGAAGTCAATAATTAAATAAAGTTCCTGAAAAAAAGAATGTAATGTACATACTATTGTTGAGTTGGAGAAGCTTCCAATTAGAAGATGTGTGTGATTTTGCACATGTGTGTTTAAGAAATAAATTAGCAACTAATTGCTACCTGCAATTAGCGTGATGGTATGAGAGCGAGTTAGGTAAAACTGAGAAA
This sequence comes from Ascarosepion bandense, assembly GCA_037127315.1. Classification (NCBI taxonomy): domain Eukaryota; kingdom Metazoa; phylum Mollusca; class Cephalopoda; order Sepiida; family Sepiidae; genus Ascarosepion; species Ascarosepion bandense. Next base: position 5,916,683 of record JBBBDQ010029769.1, on the reverse strand, counting down.
CATGTCCCTGCGATACCATGGCAGATATCGCGGGCAACTGAGCCCAAACCTCCTTGTAACACGTGTGTTCCTGCTTAAATAATACTCGCAAAAAAGAGGGAAAGCAAAGGAATATCACGTAAAAGCCGTGTGTTTCGAGAATGAAGAAACATACAAGATAGAAATATTGCGATGGTTTAAGAGTATGCATTTAATTGTGTGAATGCGATTGTGGGTGAAATGCGTAGAAATAAACGTGAGTCCCACAAGTTCATCTGATACATCTTTATTTGAAGAAAGAATAAAGGTTTATTATATATATATATATATATATATATATATTCCTGTCGATTGCGTGTACGTCAAGATTGGGTCAGATGTTCACCCTCGAAAAGAAAATAGCGCATGCACATATTCTAAAGTCCAGAATCTAAAATGACGTACGTATTTGAAAGGTTATATTCAGGTATGTTTTATCTTCTTTTCACCCGAGAGCACGCCTTGTAATTCATGATTTGCTTTATTCTATTCCCAATACGATGTAATGGAAAATACCCAGAAACCTGAAGGTTTTGTTAGCGTGTCCGATGATCCTTAACCGTTTATAAATTATATCTAACTGAATCATTTGGAAACAAATAGAATTCACAAAACAAATACGTTTAAAGATGTAATATGCTGAAACAAGATTTGTGAATGTTCAGCCAGATGCTTTGTATGGCCACGTTTATGTAGATAAGAAATAGCCTTGACAGAAATCAGGATCATATAGACAATTTTAACACCACAATACTTTGCTTAGCTATATAGCATCTAATTCCCAAGTGCTAAATGCGTTTTTTTTTCAAATAAAATTCAGAGTTATCGTTTTCCTACACCCGATTTCTACCAAGGCTACAGATTGCTTAACTATTCAAACGGAAACAAAGATATGGGTTCATCCGTTTAGCAATTTTATTTGCACATCTGCCATTTCCGAAACGCTATACATTACACGAACCGCGCCTCATGTAGAATAAGCAAATGTTGACTACTAAAGATAATTTATTTTTTAATTAATTAATTATTGTTCATTTATCTTATGATAAAGATTTTAACTAAAAATAAATAAACGTTAATTTAATTTGTACGCAATACAGTCAATAATGAATAAGATTTTAGAAAAAAATAACTGTCAACAAGATTTGAAATCAAATTCCGTATCAATGTGAGAGTCGATTTAAATAGACGTCTTACTGATTAGATGAGGTAATCCATATAAATTAATAATTGGTTATTCTTCTGCATCAACCATTATACGCTATATTTCCATGGTTATCTCAAATTTTATATGTGGTCCAATGATTCCTGAGACTGCATCTCTCTTGATTATTATGTGTTGGTGGAGGTGAGCAAGAGACAAAAAAACATCTTGTAACACAAAAGATGAACCGAAGGCAAAGGCTATATCAGCATTTGCCAACTTAAACAAGGAGATCACCCAGATGAGATGCAGGCGTTTCCGAAGTTATCTGAAGGCCACGGTCGAAGTCAATAGTGATTCTTTTAATAAATTTATTCGATATTATTTTAGGAAAGTTTTGTGTAATTTTGATAATATATATGTTACAATGAGAAGTCAGTTTTATTAAAATTTTTACGTAATTTAAAGAAAGATTATTCGATCGCACCTTCTACCTACACCCACACACACACACATATATATATATATATATATATATATTATTCATAAGAGCTTGTTTGGCTGTATCAAAGCTCATCAGTGTAGCTAGACACATCCACTTGCTTCTGGGCATAATCGAAACTCGACTGATTTGATGTCAGTCGAAGTCGCTACTCCCTAAGCCACAGGCGCATGTAACCAGCGAAGGGACATTTTAACCTGTTCTATATAAGCAGTGCATACACACCCCAGTCACCGAAAGAAGTCACTTCATTTCTGAAGTGTCACGCTAAAACAGCAGAAGTGAAAACTGTTTTAAAAATTTTCTTCTCTAGAGAGCTCAATCGTAATGAGAACATAATATATTAGTCATCCACATCCAAGCCTGTTTCGCTGTATCACAACTCATCAGTGCGACTAGACACATCCACTTGCTTCTGGCCGGATATATATATATATATATATATATATATATATATGTGGTGTGCATGTGTGTGTGTGCGTGCGCGCGTGCGCGTATACTTCAAACAATCCAAGGCAGGATATTTTAGAGTTGTGAATATCGGCGGTGCGTTTTTATCGGTCAAATTTAAAATGACGTTGATCTTCAAATAATGGTTACATTTTCTTAATTTGCAGAATGAAACTTTAAATTTCTTTTAAGTATTTATTTTTATTTTAATTAATAATTGATTTTGACGTTTGTTGACCTAAGCATTTGTACATATTGTTTCAGCCTGAATCTTTTGGTGGTAATTTTTATTTGAGACATCTTATTGAAATTTTATTTATGACAGAGGCGTTTTTGAACACATAACTAAATAACTATTTTCTCGCATTTTTAAAAACTTTGATGAAATCTTGTTTCCTCTCTAATCTTATTGTTTTATCTGCATAAAAAATAGTAAAAATATTCATGTGTGTTTAAGAGATAAAGTTTTCAATGCAATATTTTCATTTATAATGCAAATAACCGATGCTGAATATAATTTTAGATATTTTTGTAATGAATTCAGAAAATATTCAGATTTTAAGTTTATACTTAGAATAGGTACATATCCATAATATACGGTTATAATAAGAATATGTGTAATTGTCTTCAATTATAAATTTCTCACACTAATTACATACGCTTAATTTATCCATTCTAAAGAAGATGGAGTATTCACTATATTCAGTTTTACTTTTAGAGCCTATCTTGAAATTTAAAATTGCCTTCAGTAACTCTGGAAATTTAAAATCAATACTTAAACCCCAAACGGAGTATTATCAATTCCAAAATGAGCACGAGTAAATAAACATCCCCTTGCATGGGTTATGATTTAGTGTATGTGATATTCATAGTAGAAAATAATCAATATCAAGGGCAAATCATATGAAAGTATAAGCTGGATGAACATGGGCATTAACACTGGATAACAAAAGTCTGCAACTATCAGCGAAAAAAGAAAAAGGGAAACAAACAATCTAACACAGGACCAGCAAAAAAGAAAAAGAGAAACAAACAATCCACCAGTCAAAGAAATTTCTGCCAAGTTAAAAAAAAAGAAAACCAATCGTTGAATTAAGCATGAAAAGTTTAAAATTAACCAACATCCCTACACATGGGTAGTACCAGGAAGATAAAAAATAATTATTTTTAACTTTTTAAAGATATAACGTATATATGTACTTTGAAAATAATTCAGGACGTGGCTTTAGATTCATCAAGAATAGATAGCGTCTGACATATTGGCCTCTTGCTCTCACTCAAGAATAAAAGTTTCTTTAAACGAACGCATATCGTTTAGTGATGGCTGTGTTTGAATGATCCGTTTATTGTTAGTTTTCTATTAAAGAGAGCTACCCCAAGGACTATATTCTTTGATCTACGTTGTTTTCGTATTTGCAACAACGACTTTTCCGATACCAACGGTTACCGACTAAGTATTAATGTTAAACACAACAATATTTAAAACAAAGTTGATCCCATCCCAAAACGTGGATAATACCAGCAAGATAAAAAATAATTCTTTTAAGTTTTTGGTCACTCAAGATGATAAGGAGGCGGGTGTGGGTTAGTCAACTGAATAGCCAGTGTGTGACCTGCAGACCAAGACGAACAAAATACAGCCGGGCAAGAAAAGAAAGAGCGAAACAAACAATCCACCAGTCAAAGAGATTTCTGCTCAGTTAAAAGAAAAAAGAAAACCAATCTTTCAATTAAGCATGAAAAGTTTAAAATTAACCAAAAAATGATTTACTTTTAAGAATATTTAAACAAAGTTGATCCCATCCCAACACATGGGTACTACCAGGAAGATAAAAAATTATTTTTAACTTTGTGGTCACTCCAAGTGATAGTAAGGTGGGGGGGTTAGTCAACTGAATAGCCACTGTGGGACATACAGACCAAAAGGGTAGGAAGACAACCAAAATACATCCGGGCAAGAAAAGAAAGAGAGAGACAAACAATCTATTAGCTAAATAAGAAAATGATGTATTAAAGCTAGTGTCATTTAACTTTAAACATTTGTAGTATAAAATGTATATTTTTATTACATTATCTTATTGATAAACCAATTCATTGTCGTAGAACACGAAAAGACGAAAACAAGTATTGGTAACATGAGCAATGCAATTATTTTCACTCTAGACGACGGTTCTAAAGTTAACAAAAGACAACAAAATTGCCATCTGTCTTAATACAATAAATGAATGAAAACTGGTAATACCAAAGAACCCAACTATTGATCAAAGAACTTCTACGCTTCGTGCTCTGTCAATCCTTTGCTGCTTCAATCGGTTTTATTAGTTTAAATTTAGGTAACTCAGAATGATAATTCAACAGAGTGTAGTAACATTTTTCCTCGGAAATCTGTCTGTCTCTCTTTCTTTGAACATGCAAAAATCACCATCTCCTGTCTCTTAACTCCCTAGAAAGAACATTTGTTTTTGTGACAACAATTGTTGTAAATAGGTAGTGCAGAGTAACAAGTTGTTATGACCTTTATGTGTTTCTATTCGATCTCTACACTGATGTGGATATGATTTTACATACTCTTCTATGCGACCTCTTCATTGAACTTTATATGATCTTACATGGCATTCTGAACACTGAATTTAATACAACTTTACAATGTGTTTTAATCGATCACGTCATTGAATCACAATGCAGGTAATAGCAACTTAAACTTCTTGTTTCCCTATGGACTCAGCCATTTCTTAAAACCCGAGCGGAAAAGCATAACTATTAATAGATTATAATAAAAATCTATGGTTCGCCATATTGTTTTTTAATCGTTTCACCCCATGCAAGGTGGTAACACCGCAGTTACAGTGGGTGTCAGAGAAAGGAGAAAGATAAGTATGGGAATACAGGTGTGACGACAGTTGCAAAGGTAGAGACAAAAGAAAAGATATACAGTGTGATGTAAAAAAAAAACTAGAATCAAGTGGTTAAGAGATGGGTACTGGCATTGCATTTAAATTTCTGGAGATTTTAACCGTCAGGAAAGCAACAATATGGAAGGGAGTTCCACAGGCGGGATGTGCGAGATGGAGTAGAATTGTCGGCTGCATTTTGTTGATCTAAATGTAAATGGGTGGAGCCCAGTTGCCAGTCTGTTTGCACGAGTAAACTCCTGTTGCAGGAGCACCAGTGACTTAAGTTCGTTGGCACAGAAACCATAAAAATGCTTATAGAAGAGACAGAGGGAAGCCACATCTCGTAGGTGAGATAGTGGCTGGAGTCTAGCCGCCAAGTCGGTACCTTTCACATTAGTCTATTCTCCTTTGGCGCCTGTTCAGAACACTGAGATGAACAGCGCGGGCGCCTGACCATATATGACAGCAGTATGCCATGCACGGACGAATAGTTGATCTGTATTATTGCAAGAAATGTTCCGTTGGATTGCATGAAGGTACACGCCATTTTAATTATATCCAACAGTTACAGCGTCTTGTTCTTTTATTATGTAGTGTTGCCGAGCAGAACACCTAACCAGTTTTCTCCACAACTATGAAGCGGGTAAGATATTGTTTCGTGTGTAGACATGGCGGATACTATTTCAAACTTCAACCGATGGCTTCTAACGTGAAAGCTCGGCTTGGATGCGAATTGATATGAAGAAAGAGAGAGAGAGAGAGAGAGAGAGAGAGAGAGAGAGAGAGGGAGAGAGAGAAATAAGTTTAAAAACATATTAATATGTACATTCATTATATAATTTCTAAATATGTTTTCATTTTCAAATATTCAAAATAGGTATTGGATTTAAATAACAAGCTGTAAAAACGACAAAATCAATCGAAATATATTACACACACACGCGCGCACACGCACACACACACACACCCTCGCACACGTACATATATGCACTCATATGCACACACACATATATAGATGTGTGTGGATAAATGGATAGCTCTATACATACATAAACATATGAATATGTGTAACAGTGAATATGGAGTTTTAAAAGTTTTTTTAAAAAATAGACAGATCTCACGAAATGTCATGCCTCGCGCGTCACGTGATAGTTTTAAAAACTCTTTTTTTTTTCAAAAACAAAAAATGCCACATAAATTATGTTACGATCAAACATGAGGATAAAATTACAACAACGGAAAAATAACATCCTTGAAAATGGTCAGTGACATGAAAAAAACGATTGGAAAGTCAAAAATTATGAAACATTTTTTTACTTCTTTATCTCAAGTAAAAGGAAACATGTAAGAATACTGAGAAAATTAAATCTAAAATTGATAAAATATTTCTTATCTCTAGTTTTAGAGCAAAACATGTTTGAATGAATGATTGTTGCCCAAATATATATATATATTATGACCTTAGATAAGTTCTCGCTGTTTTCCAACATATGACGTCTGAATTCAAATGACAAGGTTTCTATAAGAATGTAATGTAAGCAAACTTAAAATTCAGTGTATGTCATTTCGCCGAAGTGTAAATAACTTTATAGCGTTAGACATGTCGATTTCGGGCCAAAGATATTTTATTTGTGGGGAATTTTACTGCACTATTTTATTAAAAAAAAATCTCCAG
>JBBBDQ010029769.1:5110000-5175000 GCA_037127315.1 Ascarosepion bandense | reverse complement strand
TATCTTTTCATCCAGGCATAAGTGACTTTGAAGTTGGTGGTGTGCTGGATTTTTTTAAGGATATTCCATTTAATTATGAGCTTTAGATTATTGTCTTTCAATGACCAGAGATATTTTGATAGAGCTGTCTAGTTTCTTAGTTCAGAGTTAGAAAAGGAGTGTGTGAGATTCTACAACCGTTGCTTCCAAGCACCTGCAGAAATACCAATGTAGTATTTTTAAAAGTTTGTATTTTCTTTTGGGTATATCATCGCTTGATATACTACCCCTTCTGTCATACACTCTCCACCCATAGGACACTCATTTTTTTATTCTGTAATTGCATTTAGGTGTATTCTTGTTATGTCCTGCTGCATTCCTTATGTCTGGTAAATTCCGGGCAACTTTAGGGTTGCTTTGGTTGGGAGTTGCAGTACTAAGGCTGGCTCGACTAAGAGTTGTTACTCTGGAGTTTGCTTGATCAGTGGTAGTAGATTTCGTGTTATCAGTTTGGTTTTTATATCTAGATAACGTTCTACGACTGTGGGAACTGATTATACTTTCTTTATTTTTAGTGCACGAATAGCTAATTTTTAGGATTTTCTCTTAAATATTCTATGAAGAGGACTAGAACTGCTAAAATGTTTATCTACGAATTTTAAAAATATTTACCTATATTAATATTACATAATTTGAAAAATGGAGCGTTGAACCAAATTGCTTTCTTTCTTCTGTTGGTCTTATGGGTATTACTATATTTCAAGGATTCGTCATAAAAAAAAGCGGCTTTTGAAGTCCGCTCTTATCTAAAGCCTCGTTATATGTTTTTTTGTGCGTGTTAAAATATTTTGGTTAGAAGATAGTCTGTTGATTCTAGTATTAACGGAGTTAGGAATTTGTCTCAGTAGATGTGAGGGGTGATTGGAATTAATATTGATGTATAAAGGCTTTTGGTTGGGTCTAAAGCTGTTACTAGAGAGGTCGAAGGTGATGTCTAGAAAATTATTTTACGATTGATCTGGATATCTAATTTAAAACCCAGGTATTTAAAGACGTTAGTTAATTGTTTCTGTTTTTGTAGCACTATTGGACCAGTGCTATTGCTAATAATTGCTACTCCGTCATCTCTGTATAATCCGACTAGTTCTAGGTCCCCAAATCTACCTATAATGTTTAATATTTATAAACCTACCAGATCTGCGACCTGGGCAGAGAAGCCAAAATTACTGCCATTCAGTGGAATACTGATGAGAAGGTGTTTAAGGTAAGCAGATTCTTTAATAAAATCAATGATAGCAAAAATAAAGCATTAATAGAAATAATATGAGTGAAAAGTTTTCACTTAGTTGAATAATATTACGTCTGTATCCCGTCTGTAGAGTTTCGAAGGCGTAATTTCTCGTTCATTCTTCAGAGACTTTGTATTTAAAATTTACAGTTAAATTTTACAAATCATTGCAAATATGGAGATCACAGGGAGAGAGAGAGAGAGAGAGAAAAGAAGAAAAAGATGGGTTTGGTTGTGTGAATATTAAGGAATGGAATTTAATGATGTTTTTGATAGTTTTATACGACTCTGAGAGAGGCCCAGAAATCCTGTCAACAATCCTTAATGGAAACGCTTATTTCTAGCATGCCCGACAGAATTTTTGAAGTCATCAAAACAGTGAAGGTAGACTTCATTATTAAATTTGGCTGTTGAATATTTTCATACACTTTTTGTACAATTTCGTAGAATTTTTGTCTCTGATCTTATAATTTTGATCATGTGTAAATCGCCTCAGTTTATAAAAATGTAAATTTCTAAATAAAATGTTTGTATGTAGCTTTTTGTTTCCATAACCTTTTAGATTGTAGTATTGGTAACCTTAAGTGGGAGGAGTTTAAAATCTATCCATAAAAAAAAAAAATATTTTTAAAGATTTTTAAGTGGTCTTAAAATTTTGATCAGGAGTGTATTTCAACTCATTTCGGAAATAGCCATTTCAACAAGTTTTCCTACCATCTTTATTTAACCCCAGCCGAACGTAAAATGAAGGAAGTAATATATAAATATATATTAAAGCAATTAAAACATATCTAATTAAATAGCCAAGATCTCCTGTGTTTAACCAACAAAACAAAATTTCGCAACAGTTTCTAATTACTTGGTGGAGGGGGGGGCGTAACAGATGTACAAAAAAGAAAAGAATATTCTTACGAAGATTTTTAAAAAATAATAAATTTAAAGATAATTTAATTCATTTATGAATAAGTCTTGAAAGTATTAAAATCATTTCATTTTTAAAGAATTTTCAAATTAATGTTTTTCACCCGAAAATAGAGATTTTCGTTATATAACTTAATTTTTAATATAAAATTTTAGTTACACCCTGACCAAAAAGCAAATTTTTTACGATCATTTCGAACGTGTTAGAAATTTAAAATTTTTTTTAAATAATTTTAAAATCTTATAAGTATGCTAACGGAAAAAAGTTCGTTTTTATTCAGTTTTGGGCCTTTCTTCTTCATGTTATGTTGTTTTTTCTTTTTTCAGCGTATTAGTGGAGGTTCCTAGATAAGGCTGCATTTTTTGTCTCTTTCGTGTCTTTTTTTTAAGTTCACTGATATACGTAATTAATCGAGACAAACCCAGCAGTAGAAGCACTAACAAACATGTCTGCCGGCAATATGAGTGACCACCTTATTTAATTGTACTTGACGATAGACCAGTCCTGTCTGGCGTCGATCAACTCCTGTCGCCAAGCTGCCTATAGTTGAGACTCTACATTTACTGCCACGAGTAATTTAATCAAAACTTCACAAACACCATTACCCAACGTTGTCTTAGCGAGCCTTCCGGAATCTTGCGTCTCCATGATGTCTTCGTTTAACGAAGAAATGAAGATAGAAGAAGAAAATTTATCTAACTTAAAAAAAAAAAAAAAAAAAAAAAAAAAAAAAAAAAAAATCACAAATACAAATGAGCAATAATTTCATAATTTCAAAATGGAAGACGTTCTAGAATGTTAGTAAAACTGAACGAAAGCTCTGAAAATATAGAATGTTCACTGAAGTGTAAAAGTAAATTTTATTTGCTGTATTTTATCCATATCTTTACACTACTCATTTAAAACTATTTATTGCAAATTTTATTTTTCTTCATTATCATCATTATCAAAATATTTTTCTAGTTTTTAACCATATCCATTATGATCCGTATCACCCCATGCAAAAAAAGTAGAGCCACAACGAGACGGGGGATTACAGTGCTTGGAAGAATTAGAAATATAAACATTAATAATGAGCGGAAACAGAAAGAATAATTAGGTGGTCAGTAGATAGTGCTTGGCATTGCATATAAATCTTTGCAGAATAAGGTTGGTTGGAATGTATATAGACGGACGTCTGCGAAATGAAACTGTTCGCATAGAATTTACGGTTACATCTAAATTGATAAGTCATCTACGCCAGTTTTATACTGTTTAAATTCAAATCTAAGTACTATTCTGATTAGTTCATTCAAACAATTATCATGGTATTATTTACAAATAAAACACAAAAATGACCTTACTGCGATGGGAAAGTGACTGGATCCGAGCCACCAGAACAGGATCACTAAACTTGCTGATTCTTTTTTAGATTTTATATTAATATTTACCAAATATAAAACCGAAAAGTCTCCCAATGTAGAGGGTTACTCTCTGGTTTAAAAGTGTATGAGCATAAAAAAGACACGAACTGAAGTTAAGGGGGCTATCCAGATGAGGTAACTGTTAACTCTAGACTTAATATCAAAATTGAAATTTTCAAAACTTTCAACCGGATTTTTTTTCATGGAATCAAGTTGCCCGAGTAGAACTTACTATTTACATTTAGAACACGAAGGTATGGAGATGATTATCACTCATGTACGTGGTAGGATACGTCCCAGGTGTAAAGGTCAGGGTTGTCGCAACCAAGGAATGTCTTCATCTTTTTCTTTGTGCCTTGTCTTTTCAGGACGTAGGCTACCATGGATTTCAACGTCTCACTATACCTGGTGGCTCTTAGCAAGCTTTCTCCTGTTTCACTACGCAACCCCGTTCTATCATCCACCTGCTTAGGCCCTTCAAATATGTTATTCGCTGCTTAATCCTGTCTCTGGCCTGTTAGTGTCAGGTTCTCCAAGCCCTCCTTCCTCATCGCATGTCCCAGGACCTTTAGCCGTCTCTTCCTGATGCTCAGTATTAATTTTCTTTTAGTTTCCATCCTTTCCAGAACCTTATAATGAAGCTCGCCTGAAAACGTTCGATGAAAATGAAAGAACAGCGAGAGACTCGAGACTTTTTGTCTGTGGAAAAGAGTTGGCAAGGTAGAAAATTATTCGTTATTTACACGTCCGGTTAGACGCTTTTCAACTCAGATAGGAAATCCAAGCTTTTGGCTCCATGAGACATAGACAGTTGAAAACTGGAGAATTGTTAATTTCCAAACGTATCTTCACTTCAACAGTTCTATTTGCGTAAATGCATCATTAGACGGAGATCTGATGAAAATTACAGAATACTGACTACCAAGCGCCCACAAAGCCAGGTGATTGTGATCACCTTGTCAAATAAATGTAAAAGCCTAGACTCTATTTCTTGCCTTCATTTACAACGTTGTATTGCGCAAGGTATGCGGAAATGCTGCTGGAGACATTGGAACGGTATATGCATATTTATCAGTGCCCAATATTTATGCCTGAGTGTGCCTTTATACCAACGGTCAGAGGTTTTGAACTGGAAAAACGTGACGACTGTGGATTAGACGAGGAAGAGTCCACATCTAAACCCACTTGAATATTTATAGGAATTTGCCAAACAAAACGTTTAAAAAAATTCAAGTACCGAAGCTCTAAGAGAGATTATTAAACTATAAACAAATGAAATATTGGATAACCACAGCAAAAACTTGATTTTCAATTATTTGTTACTTGGTTGTTTTTAGCTTTAAGGTAGTAAATACGCAATTTAAAATTTGTTAGTGTCTGCAACTGTAAGTTCAACTCGATTCTTCTCTCGCGCGTCTCGCTTTTGAAATTCTCTTCCGGATTACTGATTTCAAGACAAGCCTGATCTTCAGAAATGTTAATACATTATCAATCGTTAACTTATATTTTCTTAATTTCTATTTTTATTGTCTCTGCTGATTAATGTGCTAAATAATATTTTCTTTTCTGATATTATATCCTAATCTGTAACAGACTGCGTTCAAGGGTTCGTTTTACTTTTTCTGGGTTGAAATTATATATATATATATATATATATATATATATATATATACAATAGTATTTAGAAAGTTACTTTTCTTTTAAAAAGATTTATTTAAATATGGCAGAAAAAATATTTTTATATAAGCATTTCTCACTGTTTTCCTTTTTTCCATTTGCTTGGACAAAAAAGCGCTAAATTTGGGCAATTTGACTATTGTCTTAACGATTTCATTTTTTCTATTTAATATATATATATATATATATATATATATATATATATATAGTTAACACAATAAAAAGCAACGAAAACAATTAACTACCTAAAAACAATACCACAAATTAAAAAGATGTGCATTCAAATTAGAAGACCGGAGCATAAAACCAGAAGAAGAAAAAGGCCTGCGGAATGAGGACATCACAATGGTGACTTCATGAAACTTTGAATTCAATGTAACTCTGCTCAGTTAAGTGACTAACTTCTTCACACCAATCATACATATATATATATATATATATATATATATATATAATACCAATCAAGTTTTAAATGTGATCACCTTTTCAGGACGCAGTTGATTATGGATCTCATCAGTTCCAAGCATTTTTGCGGAATGCAGTAGAGTTGGTCCCGTTGCTTTTTCTACGGAGTTGTGCGTTATTTTTCATGGGTTCTTTGTTATAAAACTCTAGAGATCTAATAATAGCCTAGTATTTAATAATAGAGAATGAATCCAAAATTCATCAATGGCATCCAAGTCAAAGTGAATGCAATAAACTAGCCCGGTAGTTTAACTTTGGTAAACCTTTTGGGTTTATAAAAAGATGGTGATATTAATAATAGATTTTATAATGTATAGCCATGAAAAGTTTTAACTATAAACATATATGATAGTGTACACTTATGGCCATGGGTACATTCCAGAATAAGAGTAAAGTATTGAGAGACAGGAAAATTTTGCTGGAAACAAAAAAGTAAATACTGGATGAAGTCGTGTCTGTTCTTTAATATGGCAATGAATGCTGAACTATTTCTTCAAAGATGAAGAGGCGTCCTGAAGGAACCGATAACTTGAATCGAGCATGTGAGCAGCGATAAAGTTTTAGGGAGGAAGGAAACGAAAAGGAAACTAATAATTAACATCAGGAAGAGACAACTAAAATGTCTGGGACACGTTATAAGAAAGGCAGGCTCGGAAATTCTAATACTTACAGGGTAGATAGGGGAAATTCTAATACTTACAGGGTAGATAGGGGAAATCGACGCGTAATATACTTGACGGTCTTGAACAAATGGATGAGAGAACCGGGTTTGGGAGGGGTAATAGGAGAAAGCGTGCTACGAGCAACTAGGGATAGAGAGATGTGGAACGCCATGATCGCCTACGTCTTGAAAGACACGCCGCATGGAAGAGCAGGAATTTAAGAAGGGCAAAATATTAGATTGTTATGTAAGTTTCAATGATATCATATTTTGCACTGGTGATTTTTCGAACCAGACAAAATTTCAAAATATGAAATGATTCTACAATGAAATCTTCATAGATGTGTTATCCTAATTTGAATCTGCTTTATACAAAACTTAACTTCGTAAAATCATATTATTCTGGACTTTAGGGTTAATGGATTTCTTACCTATTCTGTACGTTGTTATTCGAATATTAACTACAAAAAAACAAAAATTGCATTGGCGCATTACATTCATCTATCATCTGTTTTTATTTTTGCTTTTGTACGTTACTAATATGAGATGGTAATATTTACGGCAGCTGTTGATCTGCCCCTAGAGTAACGTTAGGAACATTTCTTTTCAGGATTGTTTATCTCCGTTAGTGTTTGCTGTACCATGTTTAACGAGACCAGTTTGTCCCTAGCTATTGAAACATGTATTCATACTTTTTCCGAATAGCATCAGTGCTAAGTGAACGACACAGATTCCGTCAGAATTTGAACGCTACACATCAGTTTTGTTTTCCGAGTCAATAACAGTTACACTACCCACACATCTGTCTTTTCCACCGGTGTAATGGAGCTTCCCTAAGTCTTTTCTATGAATGCTTTCACAGTAATTATTCTAATGAACACTCAGCTACTGTAATATTTTATTTAGTCTATTGTATGTGAATTGATTTCAATGTAAATATTTATTAAGGTTTCCTCTTTAAATGTTGCTATATTTATTCCTCAATCCCACAAACAGATTGTGCCTAGTGAAACTAATTAGGACTACATAGAGATTGGAGCTATTATTGTGGCTGTAGTAAGAATGTGTTTTATTGATGTAAGTAATACAGTGGCATATTTGAATCTGTAATGTGCTTTGTAGTGCAATAGATATCAGCTTAGAAAGAGAAATCGGGGAGCCGCGTTCGAATTCCAGTTGAATTTCTTGCATTCACTTACGCTCAAATACCCTTGGGAAATGTATTAATCCCTCTCTTCCTTCCAGTTATGGGTTAAATAACAAGACAGATTGGGTTCTATAGCCTTGGTTTACAACCAGTCTACCGCAGAAAACAATGGCAACCTACTGAGGGATAATCATCTGTCAAGTCAGTCATGTCTCTTTCGAGACATGATCACGCAAACGTGAATCATGTATGGCACTTAACTGACTGACTGAATCGTGGCTAGCTAATGAAAAAGTATACCTTTCCCGAGTGGGTCGGGTAAATAAATCACGTCTTTGTCACCCGTGTGACGGTAAGACGGAACGGAGAAATTAAATGAATGACGCTGTTTCTCAAGAGGCTTTATATACTGGGACATACACAAATTATACATTTATGCAAGTATCTACAAGTGGAGAAATATGTGTCAAAAATATCTGATGCAAAGCAAAATATAAGGAAGAACAAAAAGAAAGTTCTCATAAACAGTTTGGTCTGGAAAAGTCATTGTTCGGATTCCAGAACTGGAGTGAACGGATCCTTATATATACCCATCGGATGAGTCAGGATTCATCTGTATCCCAACGGGATACGCCGGCAAGCTGAAGAGAAAAGCAGATTTAGCCTAGTCCACATAGGCCAAAGGCCTTGTTAGATGGGAGCATCCTTCCCTAGTTGGCTCTCTGTGCAGGGCCCGGATTTTCTTTCCGCCTGAAACTATCCTGCACTTATACAAATCTACCATCCGCCCGTGTTTTGAATACTGTTGCCACATCTGGTCGGGTGCCCCTGCTATTCTCCTTGGGCTTCTTGACAAAATACAGCGAAGAATCTGTAATGTGATTGATACCGACTTAGCTGACCGCCTGCAGTCACTCTCTCACCGGCGTGACGTGGCTTTCCTGTGCCTTTTCTACAAAGACTTTCATGGCTTCTGCTCTGACGAACTTAAATTACTGCTGCCCCCGAGGTGTGAGTTCGCACGAGATACTAGATTGGCAACTAGGTCCCATCCTTTTACAGTGAAACCGATTAAATGTAACCGCAATTTCTACTCCAACAGCTTCTTTTCTCGCACTTCACGCCTGTGGAATTCCCTTCCGCATGCTTGCTTCCCCGACGGCTATAACCTCCAGAAGTTTAAATGTAAGGTCAATAGACACCTCCTAACACACTAACCCTCCCATTCTCCCCAACTCTCCCGCTATGTACATCCTAAGTCGTCTATCGTTTGTCGAACGCCTTTGCGCAATCTATAAAACACAGGTATACTTCCTTCTGCATTTGTATTGCTCTTCCTGATAACTTTCTGAGCATGAATATTGCTTTCCTTGTTCCAGTGTCTTTGACGAAACTGCACTATTCTTGTTATATCTCCGGGGTGTTTCGACTGTGCTCTCTGTTCACCGGAATCCAGAAGATGAGTTTTCTTACGTGGCTCATTATGTTGATTGTTCGTTGGAGTTTACATTTCTTTGTGTTTGACTTCTTAGCCACATGAAAATTGACCTGGTTATGTCTTCTGGTCTGTGGCCGCTTTTGTAGATTTCCTTTTTGATTTCTGTATTCCTGTGTATGACGAGTTCGTCTAAAGCTGTCAGCATCTCTATTACAATACCGTCTGGGTTAGGTGATTTAATTCTTCTCAATTTGTTCTGTGTAGCTTCCAGTCAGGATCTGAATATTTCTGGTCTATCATTCTTTCTATGGAGTGTCGGCTGTTCTCTCTTGTCGTGGAAGAGATCTCCAATATATTCGTTTCATATTTGAAGTATTTTTTTCTTTCTTTAATATAATCGTACCATCCTTGGCCATTATGGATCCTGATACTGACCTGATAGGTCCCATATTTTCTTTTGCATATCTCGTATATTTTTCGCAGTCAATCTTTCTATTTCTGAACGAGTTTGCTTTACCTTGTCTGCATTGTTTCTTATTTCTCTTATTTTCTCAATTATCATATTTTCTCGATTCTCTTATTTTCCCCTATTTTCTTCCACGCTTTAGCATTGTTTTCTGTCTCCTTTGCATCATGCCCAGGACTTCGTCGATGATTCATTTATTTTTCAACGTACGTCCGTTTTTTCTTGTATGATGTCGTTTGTTGATGTCACATGCGTTTCGCTTAGTGCCTCCCATTTAGAGTTTCCGTTTCCAATTTTCGTTTGACGCTATATGGTCATCAGTAAAAAGGGCAGCCAAATACAGGTCGAGGATATTAAAATCAAGCAGGTACAAAAATTTAAATACCTGGGAAGTGTTCTATCAGAAGATGGAAAGTGCGACCCAGAGATCCAGAAACGAATTGGCATGGCGAAGGAAGCATTCCAGAAGTTGAGTAAAGTATTAAGAAACATGACAGGAACTAGACTAAACTAGAAACAAAGAGGAGAGTACTGGAGTGTTGTCAATTCTTCAATATGGCAGTGAATGTTGGAAAATATCTTCGAAGATGAAGGAAAAACTCGAAGCAACTTAAATGCGGTTCTACAGAAGGATGCTGCGAACATCATGGATGGAGCATGTGAGCAATGATGAGGATTTAGAAAGGATGGAAACGAAAAGGAAATTAATGCTGAGCTTCAGGAAGAAACAGCTGATGTTCCTGGGACATTCAGTGAGGAAAGAGGGCTTGGAAAACCTGATACTAACAGTCCTCATAGAAGGAAAAAGAGACAGGGGAAATCAGCGGATACCATATTTGAAGGACCAGATCAGGTGGATGACGGAACGAGGGTTGCATGGTGCAACAGGAAAAAGCGTGCTAAGAACCACCAGGGATAGGGAGATATTGGAAAAACATGATCGCCTACATCCTGAAAGAAGAAGAAGAAGAAGCATATTTTTCTGCAGGTTCAGATCGTTCATGATTTAGTTGTATTGCAATCTGTGTGCTGTGTTAGGTTTCTTCAATCTCCGGAGTTTCACTCTTAGTTTTTATATAACTGAGTGTTGCTCCTTCCGCAGTCGGCACTTGGTGAACACAATTATTGAATCTCTTGTTGATAATTATGTAATCAGGTTTTTTTCTTCTTCTTCTGAGCTTCTCCACGTCCAGATTACGTCTTCAATAAAGAATGATCGCATTATTAATTAGAATCCTCTTGATGGGCACTTGCATATTCTGGATCATTAAATGCCTTTTTATGGCAATTTGGTCACACACACACACACACACACACACACACACAGAGAGAGAGAGAGAGACACGCAGACATGTTTAAAAAATAAATGAAAAATATACGGAGTAAAGCAATTTTTCCGAAAAATTCTACGAAATAGATCAACTCCGACATATTTTTCATTTATATATTTATTTCATATAATATCTATCTATCTATCTATCTATCTATCTATCTATCTATCTATCTATCCTACTATCTATCTATCTATATATATATATATTTAGTATATCGAGGCAGCAAGTAATTTTCTAGACATATTCTATTAAATATAAGAGACAATGAATGTCTATTATGTTTAATCATGAGCCGTTCTAAACGTCGTATTTTTGCTTTAATTTCAGTTGAAAATAAAGACAAAAATTCTCCAACATTTGGATAATTATTTATTGGTTTTCTTCTAAGCTTTCGGCTCACATGAGCCATCTTCAGAGAGGTAGTTTAAACTGAAATATTATAAAATCCACCATCACCGACGATTTTATTTTGTGTTGACATAAAACTCCGCTTGGCAACGGCAATAGTTACCAAAAATAATAAACGCAGTTCTTAAGTTTGCGATGCGGTTTTATGACGTCACACCGCGGGATAGCGCGAAATGACAACAAAACCATCTAGTCAAATGCAATGTAATATGTTATTTCCTGTTTTAAAGTTGATTTTATTGAGTGTTGGTTGTTTTGATTTGATGTACATGGCCTCCAATATCTGCAGGTTCCTCTTACTGTGTGTATGAGTAAGGATCACCGTATTGTTGACCAAAATCTGTCTGATATTACCTACATGTTTATGTTTTTCAGAGAAATGTTGTTTAATAGTACTCTGATGAGAAAGATGACATGTAAGTCTACGGGAGAGCGTGGTTGTGGTAAAACCAATATATGTACTAGGTTTTTGAGTAGTATCAGAGATGCAATCTCTGAATGGGCATGTAAATTGGTACACTACATTGGTTTTTTGTAAAGAATTTAGTTTAGTGCCTGTTGGGTTATTATAAACTATGAGGTCAATTGTTTTAAACTTTTTATAATATATAATGAGTTTAATTTGATTATTACTATCCACTGGTTTAACATTTCTACGTATTATGTTTTTGAGAGTTTTTTCATCTTGCTTATAATTATTATGTATTTGGTTGCAATAGTATAAGTTAATAGTGTTATGTTTATTTTGATGTAAACCATTATTATTAATATTATCGTTATTGTTAGAGCTATTGTTAAGTTTGTTGAGATACATTTTAATTTGTTGATCAATAACGGAGTTAGGAAATCCATTATTGACTAGTGTTTGCTTAATGTTGTGTAATTCTTTATAAAATATAGATTTGGAAGAAGATATCATTTGTGTGCGTTGAAGTAAGTTTTTTATAACAGCTAACTTATATCGTTGGGGACATTCACTATTATAATTAAGAAGACACGAATTTATGCTAGTTGGTTTCCTATATAGAGAAGTAGTAAATTTATGTGTGCTAGAATCAATTAATACATCAAGGAATGGGAGTTTGTTATTAATATTAAGTTCTAATGTAAATTTGAGGACGGAGTGACTTTCAAATTTGTTTTTAAGATATTTAATTTGATCGATATTCTTAGCTAAAACAAAGATGTCATCTATATATCTTACATATATAGAGGGTTTATTGTTGTCATTAATTATTTTATTTTCTAGGTTTGCCATATAATAATTAGAAAAGAGGGGACCTAAAGGAGATCCCATCGCAATGCCATCTATTTGTGTATAAATATTGCCTAAGGGGTCGTGAAAGGGTACTTGTGTGGTGCATGCTAATAATAGTTTTTTTAATATAGTGGGTTTAATATTGATTGATGGGAGAGTAGCATGGTTGTATACATCACGGATAATGATGTCAATTGTTTCATGGACGGGAACATTTGTGAATAAGTTTTGAACATCCAAAGATGCAATCATTTGATTTTTAGGTTTTACGGAATGGAGAATCTGTAAAAATTCGTCCGTGGAGTTAATGCTATATTTTCCAGGAAGATAGGGAGTAATTAGTTTGTTAAGTGTTTTGGAAAGGTTATATATTGGTGTGGGTATTTGAGAAATGATAGGTCGGAGGGGATGATCTTTTTTATGGATTTTTACATTTCCATAAAGGTAGCCGGGCTGATAATCACCTATAATCTTTTGAAATTTATAGGATCCTATTTCAGCATTGTTTGCAGTAATAAGTTTATTAATATGTTTTTTAAGTTGGGTTGTGGTATTACAAGTTAATTTTTTAAATTTGATGTGATCGTCGAGAATGGCCTGTAATTTTGAGTGATATTCCTGTACCTCTCGTGAACGCTTTCAAGGGACCAAACAGGTGAAAGTATTTATTAACATAGACTTCTACTAATTTCATGCGATTTGTTTCCAAACTTAAACACACATTGCAAATTATTCATGCGCACATTCATTTTATACACCCAACCATGAAGCAAACCACCAACATTTACCCAGCCCCATTTTATCCCACTTCAATGGATGAAGTTTCACCTGTCAGCGCTAGAAATAGGCACTGCTAACTATCACCTTTCTGCATAGTGTTACCTTTCCCCTTACAAAGACCAACGCTTAAATTGCCCGTAAGAATTCTTACTCTTCCCATTCCGTGTAACGCCAGTACTTATTGCTAGTTATAAATTTTAAAAAATGTCTATATACGACAACATCAACTACAGACAGACTAACAACGCCCTGACCGTGTTCGATACATAAAACATACACACTACTCTACAAACATGCGTAAATCTGCGGACATTCATTTTTACATAAAATAATAATCTTCCCCGATAATGCCTGTAAGAACAGCCGAAAGCACTCAAAGAAGAAACAAAATATTCTTAGAAGTTTTGCATAATTTATTTCCTGAAATTTAAAAAAAAAATCAGAAGTTCACTTGAAAAAAAAACTTAATAGCTTGTCTTTCATTTTTTCATCAAACCTGCATAAAATAGAGATTGCTACCCGAAGAATTTGTCTGTCTGTCTGTCTCTTTCTATATATATATATATATATATATATATATATATATATATATATATAGTGTTGTAATAGTTGTTACAATGGTTTATAAATTCATAGTATCACTACACACAAATTTTCGCGTTTCAAAGCTAACCTTTTTTTAACACCCGATGAGAAGCACCTAAAAAAAAGGTTAGCTTCGAAACGCGAAAATTTTTGTGTAGTGATACTATGAATTTATAAAGCATTGTAATAACTATTACAATATAACGCTCTACGTTTGTATCAAGCGGTCTTTATAAATGCATGAACACCAGATTAAGAAACCTACGAGTTCTACAACTTTGTTACAATATATATATTAGTCACCCACATACAAGCCTGTTTCGCTGTATGACAGCTCATCAGTCTGGCTAGATTTCCACTTGCTTCCAGCCGGGATCGCGACTCGACCGAGCTGGTATCAGTAAAGAAACAAACAGGAAAACTATACTTAGCCGACACATTTTGTCCTGCTGCTTTTAACACAAGCCAACATATAAAAACCACAACCAATGAAAAGAAAACGATTACAGCCTTCACTTCAGCAGAAACGTCTATTTTACACCAAAACACACACACACACACACACACACACACATATGCATACTTACACGATGGATAAATTGCCGTCTAAATTAAACAAAAATGAAAATAACATTGACATTTAATTTAACAGAAATATTTCTTAAAATTATACAAAAAATCTGGAAATAGGAAAGAGTAAATTTATTCAAATACAGTCAGTCAGTTAAGTGCCATGCGCGATACACGCTTTGGGCGATCATGTCTCGAAAGAGACATGACTGACTGGGCAGAAGATTATCCCGCAGTAGGTTGCCATTGCTTTCTGCGGTAGACTGGTTGCCGACCAAGGCTATAGAACCCAATCTGTCCTGCTATTTAATCCATAACTGGAAGGAAGAGACGGATTAATACCTTTCCCAAGGGTATTTGCGCGTAAGTGAATACAATGGATTCAACTGGAATTCGAACTCGGTTCCCCGATTTCTTATTCCGAGCCGATATCCACTGCGCCACAACGCATACACTGTCCTCAAAAAGACACACAAGCACATTAAAATATTCGTATTCTTGCTTCCCGCACGAATCTCAATCAGTACAACATGCCGTTTTCAAATATTTCTCGGAGCGAATAACGTCATGGTGCTAATTTTTCATGATGCCCAAATGACTTTGTTTTACTCTTTTTTTTCTATGTGCCCTGTCTCTTCAGGATGTAGGCGATCATAGTCTGCCACATTTCCCTATCCCTGCTGGCTCTGAGCACGCCTTCTCCTGTTACACCATGCAATCCTCATTCCGTCATCCACCTGATTAGGTCCATCAAATATATTATCCTTTGCTTTCCCCTGTCAAATTTTCCCTCTATCTGGCCTGTTAGTTTCAGATTCTCCAAGCCATCCTTCCTCATTGCGTGTCCCAGGAACTTTACCTCTATCTTCCTGATGCTTAGTATTAATTTCCTTTTCGTTTCCATCATTTCCAAGACCTCATCATTGCTTATATGCTCGATCCATGATATTCGCATCATCCTTCTGTTGAACCACATTTCTGTTGCATCAAGCTTTTCGTTAATCTTTGATGGTATTGTCCAGCATTCACTGCCATATTGAAGGACGGACAGCATGTAGCAATCCAGTACTCTATTCCTAGTTTCTAACAAAATTGTCCTGTTTCTTAATACCTTACTCAAATTCTGGAATGCTTCCTTCGCCATGCCAATTCGCTTTCGGATATCTCTGGCGCATTTTCCGTCTTCTGTTATAACGCTTCCAAGGTATTTAAATTGTTGTACCTGCTTGATTCTGGTATCCCGGACCTGTATTTGGCATTTTGGGCTACCCGTTTTACTGATGACCATGCATTCTGTTTTCGTGCAGTTTATTTCTAGTCCTTTCTTGTTACTTTCTTCTGCTACCTTCTGTAGGGGTCTTGTAATTTCCATTATGTGTCAGTAGCCGTTAAAATTAAAGACACAACAAGCAACCTCAAAATTCAACATATAAATTAGCAACAATTTACCCATCGCACCCTGTATATTTAGACGGCATTAATATTATAAGTATATATGTTTTGGCAAAGAAGAAACAACGAAATTATTAGTTAAGATAAAGACAATAATATATTGGAATATGATAGAGATAAAGACACGAGAACTGAACGAGATCTAGATCGCTTGTTTTAAAAGAGCATCTGAGATTAAAAGAAAGTGATGTTAAGAATTATCTGAGATAAAGAGATAAGATAATGAGGTGGTAGAGAGTTAAAAACTAACTTATAGATATAGTGAGATACGAACTGAGTGTTGTAACCCTGTTTAAGAAGTCGCAAATAAAAACAAGAAGACGGGATTAGTGTAAACAACTGTATTAACAAAATAACGGGTAAAGGTGCAATATGCCAGTTTGTTCGTCTAGCTGACGAGCAAGCGGTGGGGATATTAAAGTCGTTGTTCGGTAAGACCTTCTATGGGTGTCTGACTCATAGCAGACTGGAGCTCTCCCGGTATTTACGGTATTTATGCAGGTTGATTTAGTCCATTACTATGTTAATGGGTAGGTCCATAACATCACTGAGATAGATAGATAGATAGATCATGAGGAGATGGGATAGATAGATAGATAGATAGATAGATAGATAGATAGATAGATAGATCATGAGGAGTGGGATAGATAGATAGATAGATAGATCATGAGGAGTGGGATAGATAGATAGATAGATAGATAGATAGATCATGAGGAGTGGGATAGATAGATAGATAGATTGATACATAGATAGATCATGAGGAGTGGGATAGATAGATAGATAGATAGATACATAGATAGATCATGAGGAGTGGGATAGATAGATAGATAGATAGATAGATAGATAGATAGATAGATCATGAGGAGTGGGATAGATAGATAGATAGATCATGAGGAGTGGGATAGATAGATAGATAGATCATGAGGAGTGGGATAGATAGATAGATAGATCATGAGGAGTGGGATAGATAGATAGATAGATCATGAGGAGTGGGATAGATAGATAGATAGATCATGAGGAGTGGGATAGATAGATAGATAGATCATGAGGAGTGGGATAGATAGATAGATAGATAGATCATGAGGAGTGGGATAGATAGATCATGAGGAGTGGGATAGATAGATAGATAGATCATGAGGAGTGGGATAGATAGATAGATAGATCATGAGGAGTGGGATAGATAGATAGATAGATCATGAGGAGTGGGATAGATAGATAGATAGATCATGAGGAGTGGGATAGATAGATAGATAGATAGATAGATAGATAGATCATGAGGAGTGGGATAGATAGATAGATAGATGGATAGATCATGAGGAGTGAGATAGATAGATAGATCATGAGGAGTGGGATAGATAGATAGAGAGATCATTAGGAGTGGCATAGATAGATAGATAGAGAGATCATGAGGAGTGGCATAGATAGATAGATAGATAGATCATGAGGAGTGGCATAGATAGATAGATAGATAGATCATGAGGAGTGGGATAGATAGATAGATAGATAGATAGATAGATCATGAGGAGTGGGATAGATAGATAGATAGATAGATAGATCATGAGGAGTGGGATAGATAGATAGATAGATAGATCATGAGGAGTGGGATAGATAGATAGATAGATAGATAGATAGATCATGAGGAGTGGGATAGATAGATAGATAGATAGATAGATAGATAGATCATGAGGAGTGGGATACATAGATAGATAGATAGATAGATAGATAGATCATGAGAAGTGGGATACATAGATAGATAGATAGCTAGATAGATCATGAGGAGTGGGATACATAGATAGATAGATAGATAGATAGAGATCATGAGGAGTGGGATAGATAGATAGATAGATAGATAGATCATGAGGAGTGGGATAGATAGATAGATAGATAGATAGATCATGAGGAGTGAGATAGATAGATAGATAGATAGATCATGAGGAGTGGGATAGATAGATAGATAGACAGATCATGAGGAGTGGGATAGATAGATAGATCATGAGGAGTGGGATAGATAGATAGATAGATAGATAGATAGATAGATCATGAGGAGTGGGATAGATAGATAGATAGATAGATCATGAGGAGTGGGATAGATAGATAGATAGATAGATCATGAGGAGATGGGATAGATAGATAGATAGATAGATAGATCATGAGGAGTGGGATAGATAGATAGATAGATAGATAGATCATGAGGAGTAGGTTAGATAGATAGATAGATAGATAGATAGATCATGAGAGTAGGATAGATAGATAGATAGATAGATAGATAGATAGATCATGAGGAGTTAGATAGATAGGTAGATAGATAGATCATGAGAGTGGGATAGATAGATAGATAGATAGATAGATCATGAGTGAGTGGATAGATAGATAGATAGATAGATAGATCATGAGAGGATAGATAGATAGATAGATAGATAGATAGATAGATCATGAGTGAGTGGGATAGATGTATAGATAGATAGACAGATCATGAGGAGTGGGATAGATAGATAGATAGATAGATAGATAACCATGAGGAGGGGATAGATAGATAGATATATAGATAGATCATGAGGAGGGATAGATAGATAGATAGATAGATAGATAGATAGACTGTGAGGGAGGGATAGATAGATAGATAGATAGATAGATAGATCATGAGAGTGGGATAGATAGATAGATAGATTGAGAGATAGATCATGAGTGAGGATAGGTAGATAGATAGATAGATCATGAGGAGGGGATAGATAGATAGATAGATAGATAGATAGACAGATAGATAGATAGATCATGAGGAGGATAGATAGATAGATAGATAGATCATGAGGGAGGGATAGATAGATAGATCATGAGGAGTGGGATAGATAGATAGATAGATAGATCATGAGTGGATAGATAGATAGATAGATAGATAGATAGATAGATAGATAGATAGATCATGAGGAGGGATAGATAGATAGATAGATAGATAAATCATGAGGGAGGGATAGATAGATAGATATATAGATAGATCATGAGTGAGTGGGATAGATAGATAGATAGATAGATAGATAGATCATGAGTGAGTGATAGATAGATAGATAGGTTGATAGATAGATCATGAGGAGGGATAGGTAGATAGATAGATAGATCATGAGGAGTGATAGATAGATAGATAGATAGATAGATAGACAGATAGATAGATAGATCATGAGTGGGATAGATAGATAGATAGATAGATAGACTGTGAGGAGGGATAGATAGATAGATAGATAGATAGATCATGAGGAGTGGGATAGATAGATAGATAGATCATGAGCAGTTGAATAGATAGATAGATAGATAGATCATGAGCAGTTGATAGATAGACAAAAATAGATAGATCATTAGCAGTTGGATAGATAGATAGATAGATAGATCATGAGGAGGGAGATAGATAGATAGATAGATAGACTGTGAGGAGTGAGATAGATAGATAGATAGATAGATCATGAGTGAGGAGATAGATAGATAGATAGATAGATCATGAGAGTGGGATAGATAGATAGATAGATAGATCAGAGAGGGAGGATAGATAGATAGATCATGAGGGAGGGATATATAGATAGATAGATAGATAGATAGATAGATAGATCAGAGATGGATAGATAGATAGATAGATAGATAGATCATGAGGAGTCGGATAGATAGATAGATAGATAGATAGATAGATAGATCATGAGAGAGTGGGATAGATAGATAGATAGATAGATAGATCATGAGGAGGGAGATAGATAGATAGATAGGATCATGAGGGAGTGAGATAGATAGATAGATAGATCATGAGTGAGTGAGATAGATAGATAGATAGATAGATCATGAGGAGTGAGATAGATAGATAGATAGATAGATCATGAGGAGTGAGATAGATAGATAGATAGATCATGAGGAGGGATAGATAGATAGATAGATAGATAGATAGATCATGGAGGGAGTGAGATAGATAGATAGATAGATAGATAGATAGATCATGAGGAGGATAGATAGAGAGGCCCTCATGAGGGAGGGATAGATAGATAGATAGATAGATAGATAGATAGATAGATTGAAAGAGAGGATAGATAGATAGATAGATAGATAGATAGATCATGAGTGAGTGGATAGATAGATAGATAGATAGATAGATAGATCATGAGAGGATAGATAGATAGATAGATAGATAGATAGATCATGAGGAGTCGGATAGATAGATAGATAGATAGATATATAGATAGATAGATCATGAGAGTGGGATAGATAGATAGATAGATAGATAGATCATGAGGAGTGGATAGATAGATAGATTGATAGATAGATAGATCAGAGAGGATAGATAGATAGATAGATAGATAGATAGATCATGAGGGAGGGATAGATAGATAGATAGATAGATAGATAGATAGATCATGAGGAGTGGATAGATAGATAGATAGATCATGAGGAGAGGGATAAATAGATAGATAGATAGATAGATCATGAGGAGTGGGATAGATAGATAGATAGATAGACTAAGAGGGAGGGATAGATAGATAGATAGATAGATCATGAGGAGTGGATAGATAGATAGATAGATCGATAGATAGATCATGAGAGTGAGATAGATAGATAGATAGATAGATCATGAGTAGATAGATAGATAGATAGATAGATAGATCATGAGAGTGGATAGATAGATAGATAGATCGATAGATAGATCATGAGAGTGGGATAGATAGATAGATAGATCATGAGTAGTAGATAGATAGATAGATAGATAGATAGATCATGAGGAGTGATAGATAGATAGATAGATAGATAGATAGATCAAGAGGAGGGGATAGATAGATAGATAGATAGATAGATCATGAGGGAGGGATAGATAGATAGATAGATAGATAGATAGATAGATAGATCATGAGAGGATAGATAGATAGATAGATAGATAGATCATGAGTGGATAGATAGATAGATAGATCATGAGGAGTGGGATAGATAGATAGATAGGTCATGAGGAGTGGGATAGATAGATAGATAGATAGATAGATAGATCACAGAGAGTGGGATAGATAGATAGATAGATCATGAGAGGATAGATAGATAGATAGATCATGAGGAGTGGGATAGATAGATAGATAGATCAGTGAGGTGGGATAGATAGATAGATAGATAGATAGATAGATAGATCATGAGGAGTGGGATAGATAGATAGATAGATAGATAGATCATGAGGAGGGATAGATAGATCATGAGGAGTGGGATAGATAGATCATGAGGAGTGGGATAGATAGATAGATAGATAGATAGATCATGAGATGGATAGATAGATAGATAGATAGATAGATAGATAGATCATGAGGAGTGGATAGATAGATAGATAGATAGATAGATAGATCAGAGAGGGATAGATAGATAGATAGATAGATAGATAGATCATGAGGGAGGGATAGATAGATAGATAGATAGATAGATAGATAGATCATGAGGAGGATAGATAGATAGATAGATAGATAGATAGATAGATAGATCATGAGTGGATAGATAGATAGATAGATAGATAGATAGATCATGAGGAGTGTGATAGATAGATAGATAGATAGATAGATAGATCATGAGTGAGGGATAGATAGATAGATAGATAGATAGATAGATAGATAGATAGATAGATAGATCATGAGGAGTGGATAGATAGATAGATAGATAGATAGACTGCGAGGGAGGGATAGGTAGATAGATAGATAGATCATGAGGGGTGGGATAGATAGATAGATAGATCCTGAGGAGTGGGATAGATAGATAGATAGATAGATCATGAGGAGTGGGATAGATAGATAGATAGATAGATAGATCATGAGTGAGGATAGATAGATAGATAGGTCATGAGGGAGGGATAGATAGATAGATAGATAGATAGATCATGAGAGGATAGATAGATAGATAGATAGATCAGGGAGGGAGGGGATAGATAGATAGATAGATAGATAGATAGATCATGAGGAGTGGGATAGATAGATAGATAGATAGATAGATAGATAGATAGATAGATCATGAGAGTGATAGATAGATAGATAGATCATGAGTGAGGATTGATAGATAGATAGATCATGAGGAGTGGGATAGATAGATAGATAGATAGATAAATCATGAGGAGTGGGATAGATAGATAGATAGATAGATCATGAGTGGGATAGATAGATCATGAGGAGTGGGATAGATAGATCATGAGGGAGGGATAGATAGATAGATAGAGAGATCATGAGGAGGGATAGATAGATAGATAGATAGATAGATCATGAGGAGTGGATAGATAGATAGATAGATCATGAGAGGATAGATAGATAGATAGATAGATAGATAGATAGATCATGAGGAGTGAGATAGAGGACAGATAGATCATGAGGGAGTGGATAGATAGATAGATAGATAGATAGATCAAGAGAGGATAGATAGATAGATAGATAGATAGATCATGAGATAGATAGATAGATAGATCGATAGATCATGAGGGAGGGGATAGATAGATAGATAGATAGATAGATCATGAGTGAGTGGGATAGATAGATAGATAGATAGATCAGAGAGTGGATAGATAGATAGATAGATTGAGAGATAGATCATGAGTGAGTGGGATAGGTAGATAGATAGATAGATCATGAGGGAGGGATAGATAGATAGATAGATAGATAGACAGATAGATAGATAGATCATGAGGAGTGGATAGATAGATAGATAGATAGATAGATCATGAGGAGGGATAGATAGATAGATCATGAGGAGTGGGATAGATAGATAGATAGATAGATAGATAGATCAGAGAGTGGGATAGATAGATAGATAGATAGATAGATCGAGAGAGGGATAGATAGATAGATAGATAGATAGATAAATCATGAGGAGTGGGATAGATAGATATATAGATAGATCATGAGGAGTCGGATAGATAGATAGATAGATAGATCATGAGGAGTGGGATAGATAGATAGATAGATTGATAGATAGATCATGAGGAGTGGGATAGGTAGATAGATAGATAGATCATGAGGGATGGATAGATAGATAGATAGATAGATAGACAGATAGATAGATAGATCATGAGGAGTGGGATAGATAGATAGATAGATAGATAGATAGATCATGAGGAGTGGGATAGATAGATAGATAGATAGATAGATCATGAGGAGGATAGATAGATAGATAGATAGATCATGAGCAGTTGAATAGATAGATAGATAGATAGATAGATCATGAGCAGTTGGATAGATAGACAAAAATAGATAGATCATTAGCAGTTGGATAGATAGATAGATAGATAGATCATGAGTGAGGAGATAGATAGATAGATAGATCATGAGGAGTGAGATAGATAGATAGATAGATAGATCATGAGGGAGGGATAGATAGATAGATAGATAGATCATGAGTGAGTGGATTGATAGATAGATAGATCATGAGGAGGGATAGATAGATAGATAGATAGATAGATAGATAGATAGATCATGGAGGGAGGGATAGATAGATAGATAGATAGATCATGAGGAGTGGCATAGATAGATCATGAGGAGTGGGATAGATAGATCATGAGGGAGGGATAGATAGATAGATAGATAGATCATGAGGAGTGGGATAGATAGATAGATAGATAGATAGATAGATCATGAGGAGTGGGATAGATAGATAGATAGATCATGAGGAGTGGGATAGATAGATAGATAGATCATGAGAGGATAGATAGATAGATAGATAGATAGATCATGAGTGAGTGGGATAGATAGATAGATAGATAGATAGATCATGAGGAGTGGGATAGATAGATAGATAGATAGATCATGAGGAGGGATAGATAGATAGATAGATAGATAGATAGATCATGAGAGTGCATAGATAGATCATGAGGAGGATAGATAGATCATGAGTGAGTGGACAGATAGATCAGTGAGTGAGGATAGATAGATAGATAGATAGATCATGAGGAGGGATAGATAGATAGATAGATAGATAGATAGATAGATCATGAGAGTGGGATAGATATATAGATAGATCATGAGGAGGGATAGATAGATAGATAGATAGATAGATCATGAGGAGTGGGATAGATAGATAGATAGATAGATAGATCATGAGAGTGGGATAGATAGATAGATAGATAGATAGATCATGAGAGTGGGATAGATAGATAGATCGATAGATCATGAGAGTGGGATAGATAGATAGATAGATAGATAGATCAGTGAGGAGGGATAGATAGATAGATAGATAGATAGATCAGAGTGAGGTGGATAGATAGTTAGATAGATTGAGAGATAGATCATGAGGAGGGATAGGTAGATAGATAGATAGATCATGAGGGAGTGGGATAGATAGATAGATAGATAGATAGACAGATAGATAGATAGATCATGAGGGAGGTGATAGATAGATAGATAGATAGATAGATAGATCATGGTGAGTGGGATAGATAGATAGATAGTTAGATAGATCATGTGAGGGATAGATAGATAGATAGATAAATCATGAGGAGTGGGATAGATAGATAGATATATAGATAGATCATGAGAGTTTGATAGATAGATAGATAGATAGATCATGTGAGGAGGATAGATAGATAGATAGATTGATAGATAGATCATGAGGGAGGGGATAGGTAGATAGATAGATAGATCATGAGGAGTGGGATAGATAGATAGATAGATAGATAGATAGATAGACAGATAGATAGATAGATCATGAGGAGGGATAGATAGATAGATAGATAGATAGATAGATAGATAGATCATGAGTGAGTGGATAGATAGATAGATAGATCATGAGGAGTGATAGATAGATAGATAGATCATGAGCAGTTGAATAGATAGATAGATAGATAGATAGATCATGAGCAGTTGGATAGATAGACAAAAATAGATAGATCATTAGTAGTTAGATAGATAGATAGATAGATAGATCATGAGTGAGTGAGATAGATAGATAGATAGATAGATAGATCATGAGTGAGTGAGATAGATAGATAGATAGATAGATCATGAGTGAGTGGGATAGATAGATAGATCATGAGTGAGTGGGATAGATAGATAGATCAGGAGGGAGGGATATATAGATAGATAGATAGATAGATAGATCATGAATGGATAGATAGATAGATAGATAGATAGATCATGAGGAGTGGGATAGATAGATAGATAGATAGATAGATAGATAGATCATGAGGAGTGGGATAGATAGATAGATAGATAGATCATGAGAGTGAGATAGATAGATAGATCATGAGGAGTGAGATAGATAGATAGATCATGAGGAGTGAGATAGATAGATAGATAGATCATGAGTGAGTGGATAGATAGATAGATAGATAGATAGATAGATAGATCAGCGAGGAGTGAGATAGATAGATAGATAGATAGATAGATGGATAGATCATGAGGAGGGGATAGATAGATAGATCATGAGTGAGGATAGATAGATAGATCATGAGGGAGGGATAGATAGATAGATAGATAGATAGATAGATCATGAGAGGATAGATAGATAGATAGATAGATCAACGAGAGTGGGATAGATAGATAGATAGATAGATAGATAGATCATGAGTGGGATAGATAGATAGATAGATAGATAGATCATGAGAGTGGGATAGATAGATAGATAGATAGATAGATCATGAGGAGGGATAGATAGATAGATAGATAGATAGATCATGTGGAGGGAGGGATAGATAGATAGATAGATAGATAGATAGATCATGAGGGAGGGGATAGATAGATAGATAGATCATGAGAGTGGGATAGATAGATTGGATAGATCATGAGAGTGATAGATAGATAGATAGATAGATAGATCATGGAGAGGATAGATAGATAGATAGATAGATCATGAGAGTGGATAGATAGATAGATAGATCGATATATAGATCAGTGAGTGGACAATAGATAGATAGATAGATAGATCATGAGGAGTGGGATAGATAGATAGATAGATAGATAGATCATGAGTGAGTGGGATAGATAGATAGATAGATAGATAGATCATGAGGAGTGGGATAGATAGATAGATAGATAGACTATGAGAGGGATAGATAGATAGATAGATAGATAGATCATGAGGAGTGGGATAGATAGATAGATAGATAGATAGATCATGAGTGAGTGATAGATAGTTAGATAGATTGAGAGATAGATCATGAGGGAGGATAGGTAGATAGATAGATAGATCATGAGTGAGTGATAGATAGATAGATAGATAGATAGATAGATAGATAGATAGATCATGAGTGTGATAGATAGATAGATAGATAGATAGATAGATAGACCATGAGGAGTGATAGATAGATAGATAGTTAGATAGATCATGAGGGAGGATAGATAGATATACAGATAAATCATGAGGAGTGGGATAGATAGATAGATATATAGATAGATCATGAGGAGTCGGATAGATAGATAGATAGATAGATCATGAGGAATGGATAGATAGATAGATAGATTGATAGATAGATCATGAGAGTGGATAGATAGATAGATAGATAGATAGATAGATCAAGGAGGGAGGATAGATAGATAGATAGATAGATAGATCATGAGAGTGATAGATAGTTAGATAGATTGAGAGATAGATCAGCAGGGAGGGGATAGGTAGATAGATAGATAGACTGCGAGGAGTGGGATAGATAGATAGATAGATAGATAGACAGATAGATAGATAGATCATGAGTGAGTGTGATAGATAGATAGATAGATAGATAGATAGATTGAAGAGGGAGGGATAGATAGATAGATAGTTAGATAGATCAGTGAGGATAGATAGATAGATAGATAAATCATGAGTGGGATAGATAGATAGATATATAGATAGATCATGAGAGTCGGATAGATAGATAGATAGATAGATCATGAGGAGGGATAGATAGATAGATAGATTGATAGATAGATCATGAGAGGATAGGTAGATAGATAGATAGATCATGAGGAGGGATAGATAGATAGATAGATAGATAGATAGATAGACAGATAGATAGATAGATCATGAGAGGATAGATAGATAGATAGATAGATAGATAGATAGATAGATTATGAGAGTGATAGATAGATAGATAGATCATGAGAGCGGGATAGATAGATAGATAGATCATGAGCAGGTTGAATAGATAGATAGATAGATAGATAGATCATGAGCAGTTGGATAGATAGACAAAAATAGATAGATCATTAGCAGTTGGATAGATAGATAGATAGATAGATCATGAGGGAGTGAGATAGATAGATAGATAGATAGATAGATAGATCATGAGGAGTGAGATAGATAGATAGATAGATAGATCATGAGGAGGGGATAGATAGATAGATCATGAGGGAGGGATAGATAGATAGATCATGAGGAGTGGGATATATAGATAGATAGATAGATAGATAGATCATGAGGAGTTTGATAGATAGATAGATAGATAGATAGATCATGAGGAGTGGGATAGATAGATAGATAGATAGATAGATAGATAGATCATGAGTGAGTGGATAGATAGATAGATAGATAGATCATGAGGAGTGAGATAGATAGATAGATCATGAGGAGTGAGATAGATAGATAGATCATGAGGAGTGAGATAGATAGATAGATAGATCATGGAGAGGGATAGATAGATAGATAGATAGATAGATAGATAGATCATGAGGAGTGAGATAGATAGATAGATAGATAGATAGATGGATAGATCATGAGGAGTGATAGATAGATAGATCATGAGGGAGGGATAGATAGATAGATCATGAGAGTGGATAGATAGATAGATAGATAGATAGATAGATCATGAGGAGTGGATAGATAGATAGATAGATAGATCATGAGTGAGTGGGATAGATAGATAGATAGATAGATAGATAGATCATGAGGGAGGGATAGATAGATAGATAGATAGATAGATCATGAGGAGTGGGATAGATAGATAGATAGATAGATAGATCATGAGGATGGATAGATAGATAGATAGATAGATAGATCATGAGAGGATAGATAGATAGATAGATAGATAGATAGATCATGAGGAGTGGGATAGATAGATAGATAGATCATGGAGAGGATAGATAGATTGATAGATCATGAGGGAGGGGATAGATAGATAGATAGATAGATAGATCATGAGAGTGGGATAGATAGATAGATAGATAGATCATGTGAGGAGTGGGATAGATAGATAGATAGATCGATATATAGATCATGAGGGAGTGGGAAAAATAGATAGATAGATAGATAGATCAAGAGGGAGGGATAGATAGATAGATAGATAGATAGATCATGAGTGGGATAGATAGATAGATAGATAGATAGATCATGAGGAGGGATAGATAGATAGATAGATAGACTGCGAGGAGTGGGATAGATAGATAGATAGATAGATAGATCATAGAGAGGGATAGATAGATAGATAGATAGATAGATCATGAGGAGGGGATAGATAGTTAGATAGATTGAGAGATAGACTGTGAGGAGTGGGATAGGTAGATAGATAGATAGATCATGAGGAGTGGGATAGATAGATAGATAGATAGATAGATAGACAGATAGATAGATAGATCATGAGTGAGTGGGGGATAGATAGATAGATAGATAGATAGATAGATAGATAGATCAGAGAGGGATAGATAGATAGATAGTTAGATAGATCATGAGGAGTGGGATAGATAGATAGATAGATAAATCATGAGTGAGTGGGATAGATAGATAGATATATAGATAGATCATGAGGAGTTTGATAGATAGATAGATAGATAGATCATGAGGAATGGGATAGATAGATAGATAGATTGATAGATAGATCATGAGGGAGGGATAGGTAGATAGATAGATAGATCATGAGGAGTGGGATAGATAGATAGATAGATAGATAGATAGACAGATAGATAGATAGATCATGAGTGAGGATAGAGAGATAGATAGATAGATAGATAGATCATGAGTGAGTGGGATAGATAGATAGATAGATAGATAGATCATGAGGAGGGATAGATAGATAGATAGATAGATAGATCATGAGGAGGGATAGATAGTTAGATAGATTGAGAGATAGATCTATGAGAGGATAGGTAGATAGATAGATAGATCATGAGGAGTGGATAGATAGATAGATAGATAGATAGATAGATAGACAGATAGATAGATAGATCATGAGGAGGGATAGATAGATAGATAGATAGATAGATAGATAGATCATGGAGAGGATAGATAGATAGATAGTAAGATAGATCATGAGGGAGGGATAGATAGATAGATAGATAGATAAATCATGAGTGAGGATAGATAGATAGATATATAGATAGATCATGAGGGAGTTTGATAGATAGATAGATAGATCATGAGGAGTGGGATAGAGATAGATAGATTGATAGATAGATCATGAGTGAGGATAGGTAGATAGATAGATAGATCATGAGGAGTGGATAGATAGATAGATAGATAGATAGATAGACAGATAGATAGATAGATCATGAGAGGATAGATAGATAGATAGATAGATAGATCATGAGGAGTGATAGATAGATAGATAGATAGATAGATCATGAGTGAGTGGATAGATAGATAGATAGATCAGTGAGCAGTTGAATAGATAGATAGATAGATAGATAGATCATGAGCAGTTGGATAGATAGACAAAAATAGATAGATCATTAGCAGTTGGATAGATAGATAGATAGATAGATCATGAGGAGTGAGATAGATAGATAGATAGATAGATCATGAGGAGTGAGATAGATAGATAGATAGATAGATCATGAGTGAGTGGGATAGATAGATAGATAGATAGATCATGAGGGAGGGGATAGATAGATAGATCATGAGTGAGTGGGATATATAGATAGATAGATAGATAGATAGATAGATAGATCATGAGGAGGGATAGATAGATAGATAGATAGATAGATAGATCATGAGTGAGTGAGATAGATAGATAGATAGATCATGAGTGAGATAGATAGATAGATAGATCATGAGAGTGAGATAGATAGATAGATCATGAGGGAGGATAGATAGATAGATAGATAGATCAAGAGGAGTGATAGGTAGATAGATAGATAGATAGATAGATAGATCATGAGGAGTGAGATAGATAGATAGATAGATAGATAGATCATGAGTGAGTGAGATAGATAGATAGATAGATAGATAGATCATGAGTGAGTGGATAGATAGATAGATCAGTGAGGAGTGGGGATAGATAGATAGATCATGAGGAGTGGGATAGATAGATAGATAGATAGATAGATCATGAGAGGATAGATAGATAGATAGATAGATAGATAGATAGATCATGAGAGTGATAGATAGATAGATAGATAGATAGATAGATCATGAGGTGGATAGATAGATAGATAGATAGATAGATCAGTGAGAGTGATACATACAGATAGATAGATAGATAGATCATGAGTGAGTGGATAGATAGATAGATAGATAGATAGATCATGAGGAGGGATAGATAGATAGATAGATAGATAGATCAAGGAGGGAGGATAGATAGATAGATAGATCATGAGGGAGGGATAGATAGATAGATAGATCATGAGAGGGATAGATAGATAGATAGATAGATAGATCATGAGGAGTGGGATAGATAGATAGATAGATAGATCATGAGGAGTGGGATAGATAGATAGATAGATCATGAGAGGATAGATAGATAGATAGATCGATATATAGATCATGAGAGTGGGAAAAATAGATAGATAGATAGATAGATCAAGAGGGAGGGGATAGATAGATAGATAGATAGATAGATCATGAGGAGTGGGATAGATAGATAGATAGATAGATAGACTGCTAGAGAGGATAGATAGATAGATAGATAGATCATGAGTGGGATAGATAGATAGATAGATAGATAGATAGATCATGAGAGGATAGATAGATAGATAGATAGATAGATAGATCATGAGGAGTGGGATAGATAGTTAGATAGATTGAGAGATAGATCATGAGGAGTGGGATAGGTAGATAGATAGATAGACTGCGAGGAGGGATAGATAGATAGATAGATAGATAGATAGATAGATAGATAGATTGAGGGAGTGTGATAGATAGATAGATAGATAGATAGATAGATAGATAGATCATGTAGGGAGGGGATAGATAGATAGATAGTTAGATAGATCATGAGTGGATAGATAGATAGATAGATAAATCATGAGGAGTGGGATAGATAGATAGATATATAGATAGATCATGAGGGAGTCGGATAGATAGATAGATAGATAGATCATGAGGAGGGGATAGATAGATAGATAGATTGATAGATAGATCATGAGGAGTGGATAGGTAGATAGATAGATAGATCAAGGGAGGGAGGGATAGATAGATAGATAGATAGATAGATAGATAGACAGAGAGATAGATAGATCATGAGGAGTGATAGATAGATAGATAGATAGATAGATAGATCATGAGGAGTGGATAGATAGATAGATAGATAGATCATGAGAGGGAGGGATAGATAGATAGATAGATCATGAGCAGTTGAATAGATAGATAGATAGATAGATAGATCATGTGTGCAGTTGGATAGTTAGACAAAAATAGATAGATCATTAGCAGTTGGATAGATAGATAGATAGATAGATCATGAGGGAGTGAGATAGATAGATAGATAGATAGATCATGAGAGGAGATAGATAGATAGATAGATAGATCAGAGGGAGGGATAGATAGATAGATAGATAGATAGATCATGAGTGAGTGGGATAGATA
The DNA here is from genome assembly GCA_037127315.1 of Ascarosepion bandense. NCBI lineage: Eukaryota > Metazoa > Mollusca > Cephalopoda > Sepiida > Sepiidae > Ascarosepion > Ascarosepion bandense. Next base: position 5,143,486 of record JBBBDQ010029769.1, on the reverse strand, counting down.
GATAGATCATGAGGATAGATATATAGATAGATAGATAGATAGATCATGAGAGCTGGATAGATAGATAGATAGATAGATAGATAGATCATGAGTGGGATAGATAGATAGATAGATAGATAGATAGATAGATCATGAGGAGGATAGATAGATAGATAGATAGATCATGGAGGAGGGAGATAGATAGATAGATAGATCATGAGTGAGATAGATAGATAGATCATGAGGAGTGAGATAGATAGATAGATAGATCATGAGGGAGGGATAGATAGATAGATAGATAGATAGATAGATCATGAGGAGGGATAGATAGATAGATCATGGAGAGTGGGATAGATAGATAGATAGATAGATAGATCATGGAGGGAGGGATAGATAGATAGATAGATAGATAGATAGATAGATCATGAGGAGTGGGATAGATAGATAGATAGATAGATAGATAGATAGATCAGGAGGGAGGGATAGATAGATAGATAGATAGATAGATCATGAGGAGGGGATAGATAGATAGATAGATAGATAGACGGGTGAGGGAGGGATAGATAGATAGATAGATAGATAGACTGTGAGATGGAGGGAGATGGATAGATAGATAGATAGATAGACGGAGGGAGGGATAGATAGATAGATAGACTGAAGGAGGGAGGGATAGATAGATAGATAGATCAAGAGAGCGGGGATAGATAGATAGATAGATAGATCATGAGGAGGGATAGATAGATAGATAGATAGACTGTGAGTGAGTGGATAGATAGATAGATAGATCGATATATAGATCAGCGAGGAGGGGGAAAAATAGATAGATAGATAGATCATGAGAGTGATAGATAGATAGATAGATAGATAGATCATGAGTGGGATAGATAGATAGATAGATAGATAGATAGATCATGGAGGGAGGGATAGATAGATAGATAGATAGATAGATCGGGGAGGGGATAGATAGATAGATAGATAGATAGATCAAGAGGAGTGGATAGATAGATAGATAGATAGATAGATAGATCATGAGGGAGGGATAGATAGATAGATAGACGGAGGGAGGGATAGATAGATAGATAGGTCATGAGGTGTGGATAGATAGATAGATCAGTGAGGAGTGGATGGACAGATAGATAGATCAGTGGAGGGAGGGATAGATAGATAGATAGATCATGAGGGAGGGATAGATAGATAGATAGATCATGAGGTGTGGATAGATAGATAGATAGATAGATCAGTGAGGGAGGGATAGATAGATAGATAGATAGATAGATAGATCATGAGGAGTGGGATAGATAGATCATGAGGAGGGATAGATAGATCATGAGAGGATAGATAGATCATGAGGAGTGGGATAGATAGATCATGAGGGAGGGGATAGATAGATCAAGTGAGGAGGGATAGATAGATCATGAGGGAGGGATAGATAGATAGATAGATAGATAGATCATGGAGGAGTGGATAGATAGATAGATAGATAGATAGATAGATCATGGAGAGGATAGATAGATAGATAGATAGATAGATAGATAGATCATGAGGATAGATAGATAGATAGATAGATAGATAGATAGATAGATAGATAGATAGATAGATAGATCATGAGGAGGGATAGATAGATAGATAGATAGATAGATCATGAGGAGTGGATAGATAGATAGATAGATAGATAGATCAGCGAGAGTGGATAGATAGATAGATAGATAGATAGATAGATAGATCATGAGGAGTGGGATAGATAGATAGATAGGTCATGAGGAGTGGGATAGATAGATAGATAGATAGATAGATAGATAGATCATGAGGAGGGATAGATAGATAGATAGGTCATGAGGAGGGATAGATAGATAGATAGATAGATCATGAGGAGTGGGATGGATAGATAGATAGATAGATAGATAGATAGATCAGGAGGGAGGGATAGATAGATAGATAGATAGATCATGAGCAGTTGGATAGATAGACAAAAATAGATAGATCATTAGCAGTTGGATAGATAGATAGATAGATAGATCATGAGGAGTGAGATAGATAGATAGATAGATAGATCATGAGTGAGTGAGATAGATAGATAGATAGATAGATCATGAGGATGGATTGATAGATAGATAGATCATGAGGGAGTGGGATAGATAGATAGATAGAGATAGATAGATAGATCATGAGTGGATAGATAGATAGATAGATAGATCATGAGTGAGTGGATAGATAGATCATGAGGGAGGGATAGATAGATCATGAGGAGTGGGATAGATAGATAGATAGATAGATCATGAGTGAGTGGATAGATAGATAGATAGATAGATAGATAGATCATGAGGAGTTGGATAGATAGATAGATAGATCATGAGGGAGGGGATAGATAGATAGATAGATAGATAGATCATGAGGAGGGGATAGATAGATAGATAGATAGATAGATCATGAGGAGGGATAGATAGATAGATAGATAGATCATGAGGAGTGTGATAGATAGATAGATCGGGATAGATCATGAGGAATGGGATAGATAGATAGATAGATAGATAGATCATGAGGGAGGGATAGATAGATAGATAGATAGATAGATAGATCATGAGGAGTGGGATAGATAGATAGATAGATTGAGAGATAGATCATGAGGAGTGGGATAGGTAGATAGATAGATAGATCATGAGAGTGGGATAGATAGATAGATAGATAGATAGATAGATAGATCATGAGTGAGTGGGATAGATAGATAGATAGATAGATAGATCATGAGGAGGGGATAGATAGATAGATCATGAGGAGTGTGATAGATAGATAGATAGATAGATAGATAGATCATGAGGAGGGATAGATAGATAGATATTTAGATAGATCATGAGGAGGGATAGATAGATAGATAGATAGATAAATCATGAGGAGGGATAGATAGATAGATATATAGATAGATCATGAGGAGTCGGGGATAGATAGATAGATAGATAGACCAAGGAGGGAGGGATAGATAGATAGATAGATTGATAGATAGATCATGAGTGAGTGGATAGGTAGATAGATAGATAGATCATGAGATTGGGATAGATAGATAGATAGATAGATAGACAGATAGATAAATAGATCATGAGAGGGATAGATAGATAGATAGATAGATAGATAGATAGATAGATAGATCATGTGGAGTGGGATAGATAGATAGATAGATAGATAGATCATGAGGAGTGGGATAGATAGATAGATAGATCAAGAGCAGTTGAATAGATAGATAGATAGATAGATAGATCAAGAGAGAAGTTGGATAGATAGACAAAAATAGATAGATCATTAGTGGTTGGATAGATAGATAGATAGATAGATCATGAGGGATAGATAGATAGATAGATAGATAGATCATGAGGAGTGAGATAGATAGATAGATAGATAGATCATGAGGAGGGATAGATAGATAGATAGATCATGAGGAGGGATAGATAGATAGATCATGAGGAGTGGGATATATAGATAGATAGATAGATAGATAGATCAGCGAGGATAGATAGATAGATAGATAGATAGATAGATAGATCATGAGGAGGGATAGATAGATAGATAGATAGACTGTGAGGAGTGAGATAGATAGATAGATAGATCATGAGTGAGTGAGATAGAAAGATAGATCATGAGGAGTGAGATAGATAGATAGATAGATAGATCATGAGGAGTGGGATAGATAGATAGATAGATAGATAGATTGATCATGAGGATAGATAGATAGATAGATAGATAGATAGATCATGAGGAGGGGATAGATAGATAGATCATGAGGAGTGAGATAGATAGATAGATAGATAGATAGATAGATCATGAGGAGTGGATAGATAGATAGATCAGTGAGTGGATAGATAGATAGATAGATAGATAGATCATGAGGGAGGGATAGATAGATAGATAGATAGATAGACTGAGGAGGGAGGGATAGTTAGATAGATAGATAGATAGATCATGAGGAGTGGGATAGATAGATAGATAGATAGATAGATAGATCATGAGGAGGGATAGATAGATAGATAGATCATGAGGAGTGGGATAGATAGATAGATAGATCATGAGGAGTGGGGATAGATAGATAGATAGATAGATAGATAGATAGATCATGAGGAGTGGGATAGATAGATAGATAGATCATGAGTGAGGATAGATAGATAGATAGATCGATATATATAGATCATGATAGTGAGTGGGAAAAATAGATAGATAGATAGATAGATCATGAGTGAGTGGATAGATAGATAGATAGATAGATAGATAGATAGATAGATCATGAGGGAGGGGATAGATAGATGGATAGATAGATAGATCATGAGGAGGATAGATAGATAGATAGATAGATCAAGAGAGGAGGGATAGATAGATAGATAGATAGATCATGAGGGAGGGGATAGATAGATAGATAGATAGATAGATAGATAGATAGATCATGAGGAGGGATAGATAGATAGATAGATAGATCATGAGTGAGTGGGGATAGATAGATAGATAGATCATGAGTGAGTGGATAGATAGATAGATAGGTCATGAGGTGGGGATAGATAGATAGATGATGAGGGAGTGGGATAGATAGATAGATAGATCATGAGGAGTGGGATAGATAGATAGATAGATCATGAGGAGTGGGATAGATAGATAGATAGATCATGAGGTGTGATAGATAGATAGATAGATAGTTAGATAGATCATGAGGAGTGGGATAGATAGATAGATAGATAGAAAGATAGATCATGGAGATAGATAGATAGATCATGAGGAGGATAGATAGATCTCATGAGGAGTGGGATAGATAGATCATGAGGAGTGGGATAGATAGATCATGAGGGAGGGATAGATAGATAGATAGATAGAAAGTAGATCATGAGGAGTGGGATAGATAGATCATGCGAGGAGTGGATAGATAGATCAAGTGAGATAGATAGATAGATCATGAGGAGGGATAGATAGATCATGAGGAGTGGGATAGATAGATAGATAGATAGATAGATAGATCAAGGAGGGAGGGATAGATAGATAGATAGATAGATAGGATAGATCATGAGGAGGGATAGATAGATAGATAGATAGATAGATAGATCATGAGAGGATAGATAGATAGATAGATAGATAGATCATGAGGAGGGATAGATAGATAGATAGATAGATAGATAGATAGATAGATCAGTGAGGGAGGTGATAGATAGATAGATAGATAGATAGATCATGATAGATAGATAGATAGATAGATAGATCATGAGGAGGGATAGATAGATAGATAGATAGATAGATCATGAGGAGTGGGATAGATAGATAGATAGATAGATAGATCATGAGAGTGGGATAGGTAGATAGATAGATAGATCATATGGGGGTGGGATAGATAGATAGATAGATCAAGTGAGAGTGGGGATAGATAGATAGATAGATAGAGACCAAGCAGGAGTGGGATAGATAGATAGATAGATAGATAGATAGATCATGAGTGAGTGGGATAGATAGATAGATAGATAGACGGAGGGAGGGATAGATAGATAGATAGGTCATGAGGGAGGGATAGATAGATAGATAGATAGATAGATCAGCAGGAGTGGGATAGATAGATAGATAGATAGATAGGTCATGAGTGAGGGATAGATAGATAGATAGATAGATAGATCATGAGGAGTGGGATAGATAGATAGATAGATCATGAGGGAGGGATTGATAGATAGATAGATAGATCATGAGGAGGGATAGATAGATAGATAGATAGATCATGAGGAGTGGGATAGGGATTTCATGAGGGAGGGGATAGATAGATCATGAGGAGTGGGATAGATAGATAGATAGATAGATCATGAGTGAGTGGGATAGATAGATAGATAGATAGAAGATCATGAGGAGGGATAGATAGATAGATAGATCTATGAGTGAGTGGATAGATAGATAGATAGATAGATAGATCAAGGAGGGAGGGATAGATAGATAGATAGATAGATAGATCATGAGGGAGGGATAGATAGATAGATAGATAGATAGATAGATCATGAGGAGTGGGATAGATAGATAGATAGATCATGAGGAGTGGGATAGATAGATATATCGATAGATCATGGAGGAGGGATAGATAGATAGATAGATCAGCGAGAGGATAGATAGATAGATAGATAGATCATGAGGAGGGATAGATAGATAGATAGATCATGAGGAGTGGGGATTGATAGATAGATAGATCATGAGGAGTAGGATAGATAGATAGATAGATAGATCATGAGGAGTGGGATAGATAGATAGATAGATCATGAGGAGTGGGATAGATAGACTGTGAGTGGGAAGATAGATCATGAGAGGATAGATAGATAGATAGATAGATCATGAGGAGTGGGATAGATAGATAGATAGATAGATAGATAGATCATGAGGGAGTGATAGATAGATAGATAGATCATGAGGGAGTGGGATAGATAGATAGATAGATAGATAGATAGATCAAGGAGGGAGTGGGATAGATAGATAGATAGATAGATAGATCATGAGTGAGTGGGATAGATAGATAGATCGATAGATCATGAGAGTGATAGATAGATAGATAGATAGATAGATCATGAGGAATGGGATAGATAGATAGATAGATAGATAGATCATGAGTGAGTGGATAGATAGATAGATAGATAGATAGATCATGAGGAGTGGGATAGATAGATAGATAGATTGAGAGATAGATCAGAGAGTGGGATAGGTAGATAGATAGATAGATCATGAGTGAGGGATAGATAGATAGATAGATAGATAGATAGACAGATAGATAGATCAAGTGAGGAGTGGGATAGATAGATAGATAGATAGATAGATAGATAGATCATGAGGAGTGATAGATAGATCATGAGGAGTGTGATAGATAGATAGATAGATAGAGGGAGATAGATAGATCAAGAGGGAGGGATAGATAGATAGATAGTTAGATAGATCATGAGGGAGGGATAGATAGATAGATAGATAGATAAATCATGAGGAGTGGGATAGATAGATAGATATATAGATAGACTGGGTGAGGAGTTTGGATAGATAGATAGATAGATAGATAGATCATGAGTGAGGGATAGATAGATAGATAGATTGATAGATAGATCATGAGGAGTGGGATAGGTAGATAGATAGATAGATCATGAGGAGTGGGATATAGATAGATAGATAGATAGATAGACAGATAGATAGATAGATCATGAGTGGATGGGGATAGATAGATAGATAGATAGATAGATAGATCAAGAGGAGGGATAGATAGATAGATAGATCATGAGCAGTTGAATAGATAGATAGATAGATAGATAGATCATGAGCAGTTGGATAGATAGACAAAAATAGATAGATCAGGCAGTTGGATAGATAGATAGATAGATAGATCATGAGGAGTGAGATAGATAGATAGATAGATAGATCATGAGTGAGTGAGATAGATAGATAGATAGATAGATCATGAGGAGTGGGATAGATAGATAGATAGATCATGAGTGAGGATAGATAGATAGATCATGAGGAGTGGGATATATAGATAGATAGATAGATAGATAGATCATGAGGATGCCTGGATAGATAGATAGATAGATAGATAGATCATGAGGAGGGATAGATAGATAGATAGATAGATAGATAGATAGATAGATCATGAGGAGTGGGATAGATAGATAGATAGATCATGAGGAGTGGGATAGATAGATAGATAGATAGATCATGAGGGAGGAGATAGATAGATAGATAGATCATGAGGGAGGATAGATAGATAGATCATGAGGAGTGGGGATAGATAGATCATGAGTGAGTGGATAGATAGATAGATAGATAGATAGACGGGAGTGATAGATAGATAGATAGATAGATAGATAGATCATGAGAGTGGGATAGATAGATAGATAGATAGATAGATACATCATGAGGAGTGGGGATAGATAGATAGATAGATAGATACATCATGAGGAGTGGGATAGATAGATAGATAGATAGATAGATAGATCATGAGTGAGTGGGATAGATAGATAGATAGATAGATAGATAGATCATGAGGAGTGGGATAGATAGATAGATAGATAGATCATGAGGAGGGATAGATAGATAGATAGATCATGAGTGAGTGGATAGATAGATAGATAGATAGATAGATCATGAGGGAGGGATAGATAGATAGATAGATAGATCATGAGTGAGTGGGATAGATAGATAGATAGATCGATATATAGATCATGAGTGAGTGAAAAATAGATAGATAGATAGATAGATCACAGAGGGAGGGATAGATAGATAGATAGATAGATAGAGGATCATGAGGAGGGATAGATAGATAGATAGATAGATCATGAGTGAGGATAGATAGATAGATAGATAGATCATGAGGATGGATAGATAGATAGATAGATAGATAGACTGGAGGGAGGGAGGGATAGATAGATAGATAGATCATGAGAGTGGGATAGATAGATAGATAGATCATGAGTGAGTGGGATAGATAGATAGATAGGTCATGAGGTGGGATAGATAGATAGATCATGAGGAGGGGATAGATAGATAGATAGATCATGAGGAGGGATAGATAGATAGATCAGTGAGGAGTGGGATAGATAGATAGATAGATCATGAGGTGGATAGATAGATAGATAGATAGATAGATAGATAGATAGATAGAGGGAGGGATAGATAGATAGATAGATAGATAGATCAGTGAGTGAGTGGGATAGATAGGATCATGAGGGAGGGATAGATAGATCATGAGGAGTGGGATAGATAGATCATGGAGGGAGTGGGATAGATAGATCATGAGGAGTGGGATAGATAGATAGATAGATAGATCATGAGTGAGGATAGATAGATAGATAGATAGATAGATAGATAGATAGATAGATAGATCATCAGGGAGGGATAGATAGATAGATAGATAGATAGATAGACTGGGTGAGGAGGGATAGATAGATAGATAGATAGATAGATCATGAGGGAGGGATAGATAGATAGATAGATAGATAGATAGATAGATAGATAGATAGATCATGAGGAGGATAGATAGATAGATAGATAGATAGATCATGAGTGAGGATAGATAGATAGATAGATAGATAGATAGATAGATAGATCATGAGGAGGGATAGATAGATAGATAGATAGATAGATCATGAGGAGGGATAGATAGATAGATAGATAGATAGATAGATAGATAGATCATGAGGGAGGGATAGATAGATAGATAGATAGATAGATAGATCAGTGAGGGAGGGATAGGTAGATAGATAGATAGATCATGGGGGGTGGATAGATAGATAGATAGATCATGAGGAGGGATAGATAGATAGATAGATAGATAGATCATGAGGAGTGGGATAGGTAGATAGATAGATAGATCATGGGGGGTGGATAGATAGATAGATAGATCATGAGGAGTGGGATAGATAGATAGATAGATAGATAGATCATGAGGAGGGGATAGATAGATAGATAGATAGATAGATCATGAGGAGTGGGATAGATAGATAGATAGATAGATCATGAGGAGTGGATAGATAGATAGATAGGTCATGAGGAGTGGATAGATAGATAGATAGATAGATCATGAGGAGGGATAGATAGATAGATAGATAGATAGATAGATCATGAGGAGTGGGATAGATAGATAGATAGATAGATAGATCATGAGGGAGGGATAGATAGATAGATAGATCATGAGGGAGGGATTGATAGATAGATAGATCATGAGGAGGGATAGATAGATAGATAGATAGATAGATAGATCATGAGGAGGGGATAGATAGATAGATAGATAGATCATGAGGAGGGATAGATAGATCATGAGGAGTGGGATAGATACATCATGAGGGAGTGGGATAGATAGATAGATAGATAGATCATGAGTGAGGATAGATAGATAGATAGATAGATAGATAGATAGATCATGAGGGAGGGATAGATAGATAGATAGATCATGAGGAGTGGGATAGATAGATAGATAGATAGATAGATCATGAGTGAGTGGGATAGATAGATAGATAGATAGATAGATCATGAGGAGGGATAGATAGATAGATAGATAGATAGATAGATCATGAGGAGTGGGATAGATAGATAGATAGATAGATCATGGAGGGAGGGATAGATAGATAGATTGATAGATCATGAGTGAGTGGGATAGATAGATAGATAGATCATGAGGAGTGGGATAGATAGATAGATAGATAGATCATGAGGAGTGGATAGATAGATAGATAGATCAAGAGGAGTGGGATTGATAGATAGATAGATCATGAGGAGTAGGATAGATAGATAGATAGATAGATCATGAGGAGTGTGATAGATAGATAGATAGATAGATAGATAGATCATGAGAGGAGGGATAGATAGATCATGCGGAGTGATAGATAGACTGCGAGGAGTGGGATAGATAGATAGATAGATAGATAGATCATGAGGGAGGGATAGATAGATAGATAGATAGATAGATAGATAGATAGATCATGAGGAGTGGGATAGATAGATAGATAGATAGATAGATAGATCATGAGTGAGTGGGATAGATAGATAGATAGATCATGAGGAGGGATAGATAGATAGATAGATCATGAGGAGTGGGATAGATAGATAGATAGATAGATAGATCATGAGGAGTGGGATAGATAAATAGATAGATAGATCATGAGGAGGGATAGATAGATAGATAGATCGACAGATCATGAGGAGTGGGATAGATAGATAGATAGATAGATTATGAGGAGTGGGATAGATAGATAGATAGATAGATCATGAGGAGTGGGATAGATAGATAGATAGATAGATCATGAGGAGTGGGATAGATAGATAGATAGATAGATCATGAGGAGTGGGATAGATAGATAGATAGATAGATCATGAGGAGTGGGATATATAGATCCATAGATAGATAGATCATGAGGAGTGAGATAGACAGATAGATAGATAGATCATGAGGAGTGGGATAGATAGATAGATAGATAGATAGATAGATCATGAGGAGTGGGATAGATAGATAGATAGATAGATAGATAGATAGATAGATAGATCATCATGGTGTGGGATAGATAGATAGATAGATAGATCATGAGGAGTGGGATAGATAGATAGATAGATAGATCATGAGGAGTGGGATAGATAGATAGATAGATAGATCATGAGGAGTGGGATAGATAGATAGATAGATAGATAGATAGATCATGAGGAGTGGGATAGATAGATAGATAGATAGATAGATCATGACGAGTGGGATAGATAGATAGATAGATAGATAGATAGATAGATCATGACGAGTGGGATAGATAGATAGATAGATAGATAGATCATGACGAGTGGGATAGATAGATAGATAGATAGATAGATCATGACGAGTGGGATAGATAGATAGATAGATAGATAGATAGATAGATCATGAGGAGTGGGATAGATAGATAGATACATAGATAGATAGATCATGAGGAGTGGGATAGATAGATAGATAGATAGATAGATCATGACGAGTGGGATAGATAGATAGATAGATAGATAGATAGATCATGACGAGTGGGATAGATAGATAGATAGATAGATCATGACGAGTGGGATAGATAGATAGATAGATAGATATATAGATCATGAGGTGTGGGATAGATAGCTAGATAGATCATGAGGAGTGGGATAGATAGATAGATAGATAGATAGATAGATCATGAGGAGTGGGATAGATCGATAGATAGATAGATAGATCATGAGGAGTGGGATAGATAGATAGATAGATAGATAGATAGATAGATCATGAGGAGTGGGATATGTAGATAGATAGATAGATCATGAGGAGTGGGATAGATAGATAGATAGATAGATCATGAGGAGTGAGATAGATAGATAGATAGATAGATAGATAGATAGATAGATCATGAGGAGTGGGATAGATAGATAGATAGATCATGAGGAGTGGGATAGATAGATAGATAGATAGATCATGAGAAGTGGGATAGATAGATAGATAGATAGATCATGAGGAATGGGATAGATAGATAGATAGATAGATCATGAGGAGTAGGATAGATAGATAGATAGATAAATAGATCATGAGGAGTGGGATAGATAGATAGATAGATAGATCATGAGGAGTGGGATAGATAGATCATGAGGAGTGGGATAGATAGATAGATAGATCATGAGGAGTGGGATAGATAGATAGATAGATAGATAGATAGATCATGAGGAGTGTGATAGATAGATAGACAGATAGATAGATCATGAGGAGTGGGATAGATAGATAGATAGATGGATAGATAGATAGATAGATAGATAGATCATGAGGAGTGGGATAGATAGATAGATAGATAGATAGATCATGAGGAGTGGGATAGATAGATAGATAAAATAGATAGATCATGAGGAGTGGGATAGATAGATAGATAGATCGATAGATCATGAGGAGTGGGATAGATAGATAGATAGATAGATAGATCATGAGGAGTGAGATAGATAGATAGATAGATAGATCATGAGGTGTGAGATAGATAGATAGATAGATAGATAGATCATGAGGAGTGAGATAGATAGATAGATAGATAGATAGATCATGAGGAGTGGGATAGATAGATAGATAGATAGATAGATAGATCATGAGGAGTGGGATAGATAGATAGATCATGAGGAATGGGATAGATAGATAGATAGATAGATCATGAGGAGTGGGATAGATAGATAGATAGATAGATAGATAGATCATGAGGAGTGGGATAGATAGATAGATAGATAGATCATGAGGAGTGAGATAGATAGATAGATAGATCATGAGTAGTTAGATAGATAGATAGATCATGAGGAGTGAGATAGATAGATAGATAGATCATGAGGGAGTGGATAGATAGATAGATAGATAGATCAGAGAGGGAGGGATAGATCATGAGGAGTGAGATAGATAGATAGATAGATAGATAGATAGATCATGAGGATAGATAGATAGATAGATAGATAGATCATGAGTGAGGATAGATAGATAGATAGATAGATAGATCATGACGAATAGATAGATAGATAGATAGATAGATAGATCATGAGGAGTGGGATAGATAGATAGATAGATAGATAGATAGATAGATCATGAGGAGTGGGATAGATAGATAGATAGATAGATAGATCAGCACGAGTGGGATAGATAGATAGATAGATAGATAGATAGATCATGACGAGTGGGATAGATAGATAGATAGATAGATAGATCATGACGAGTGGGATAGATAGATAGATAGATAGATAGATCATGACGAGTGGATAGATAGATAGATAGATAGATCACGACGAGTGGGATAGATAGATAGATCATGAGGGAGGGATAGATAGATAGATAGATCATGAGTGAGTGGGATAGATAGATAGATAGATAGATAGATCATGAGTGAGTGAGATAGATAGATAGATAGATAGATAGATAGATAGATCATGAGTGGGATAGATAGATAGATCATGGAGAGGATAGATAGATAGATAGATAGATAGATAGATCAAGAGGGAGGGATAGATAGATAGATAGATAGATAGATAGATCATGAGGGAGGGATAGATAGATAGATAGATAGATAGATAGATAGATCATGGAGGGAGGGATAGATAGATAGATAGATAGATAGATAGATCATGAGGAGGGATAGATAGATAGATAGATAGATAGATCATGGAGAGGATAGATAGATAGATAGATAGATAGATAGATAGATCATGGAGGGAGGGATAGATAGATAGATAGATCATGAGGAGGGATAGATAGATAGATCATGAGTGAGTGGGATAGATAGATAGATAGATAGATAGATAGATCATGAGGAGGGATAGATAGATAGATCATGAGGAGTGGGATAGATAGATAGATAGATAGATAGATAGATCATGAGTGAGGATAGATAGATAGATAGATAGATCATGAGGAGGTGGATAGATAGGATAGATAGATCGATATATAGATCATGAGGAGTGGGAAAATAGATAGATAGATAGATAGATCATGAGGAGTGGGAGATAGATAGATAGATAGATAGATAGATAGATCATGAGTGGGATAGATAGATAGATAGATAGATAGATCATGAGGGAGTGGGATAGATAGATAGATAGATAGATCAAGAGAGGGAGGGATAGATAGATAGATAGATAGATAGATAGATAGATCATGAGGAGTGGGATAGATAGATAGATAGATAGATAGATCATGAGGGAGGGATAGATAGATAGATAGATCATGAGTGAGTGGATAGATAGATAGATAGGTCAGTGAGGTGTGGGATAGATAGATAGATCATGAGGAGGGATAGATAGATAGATAGATCATGAGGAGGGGATAGATAGATAGATAGATCATGAGTGGGATAGATTGATAGATAGATCATGAGGTGTGGATAGATAGATAGATAGATAGATAGATAGATCATGAGGGAGGGATAGATAGATAGATAGATAGATAGATCATGAGGAGTGGATAGATAGATCATGAGTGGGATAGATAGATCATGAGGAGGGATAGATAGATAGATAGATAGATAGATAGATCATGACGAATGGGATAGATAGATAGATAGATAGATAGACAGATCATGAGGAATGGGATAGATAGATAGATAGATAGATAGATCATGAGGGAGTGGATAGATAGATAGATAGATAGATAGATAGATAGATAGATCATGACGAGGATAGATAGATAGATAGATAGATAGATCATGACGAGTGGGATAGATAGATAGATAGATAGATAGATCATGACGAGTGGGATAGATAGATAGATAGATAGATCATGACGAGTGGGATAGATAGATAGATAGATAGATCATGACGAGTGGGATAGATAGATAGATCATGAGTGGGATAGATAGATAGATAGATAGATAGATAGATAGATAGATCATGAGAGTGATAGATAGATAGATAGATAGATAGATAGATAGATAGATAGATCATGGAGAGTGGGATAGATAGATAGATAGATAGATAGATAGATCATGAGGAGTGGGATATATATATAGATAGATAGATAGATAGATCATGAGGAGTCGGATAGATAGATAGATAGATCATGAGGAGTGGGATAGATAGATAGATAGATAGATAGATAGATAGATAGATCATGAGGAGTGGGATAGATAGATAGATAGATAGATCATGAGGAGTGGGATAGATAGATAGATAGATAGATCATGAGGAGTGAGATAGATAGATAGATAGATCATGAGGAGTGAGATAGATAGATAGATCATGAGGAGTGAGATAGATAGATAGATAGATCATGAGCAGTGGGATAGATAGATAGATAGATAGATAGATAGATCATGAGTGAGTGAGATAGATAGATAGATAGATAGATAGATAGATAGATAGATAGATAGATAGATAGATAGATAGATCATGAGGAGTGGGATAGATAGATAGATCATGAGTGAGTGGATAGATAGATAGATAGATAGATAGATAGATCATGAGGGAGGGGATAGATAGATAGATAGATAGATAGATAGATAGATAGATCATGAGGAGTGGGGATAGATAGATAGATAGATAGATAGATAGATAGATCATGAGTGGGATAGATAGATAGATAGATAGATAGATAGATAGACTGTGAGGAGTGGGATAGATAGATAGATAGATAGATAGATAGATCATGAGGGAGGGATAGATAGATAGATAGATCATGAGGAGGATAGATAGATAGATAGATAGATAGATCATGAGTGAGTGGATAGATAGATAGATAGATCATGAGGAGTGTAGATAGATAGATAGATAGATAGATAGATCATGGAGGGAGGATAGATAGATAGATAGATAGATCATGAGGAGGATAGATAGATAGATAGATAGATCATGAGGAGGGATAGATAGATAGATAGATCGATATATAGATCATGAGGAGTGGGAAAAATAGATAGATAGATAGATAGATCATGAGGAGTGGGATAGATAGATAGATAAATAGATAGATAGATAGATCATGAGTGAGTGGATAGATAGATAGATAGATAGATAGATAGATCATGAGGAGTGGATAGATGGATAGATAGATTGACTGTGAGGAGGGATAGATAGATAGATAGATCATGAGGAGGGATAGATAGATAGATAGGTCAGAGAGGTGGGGGATAGATAGATAGATCATGAGGAGTGATAGATAGATAGATAGATCATGAGGAGGATAGATAGATAGATAGATCATGAGGTGTGGGATAGATAGATAGATAGATAGATAGATCATGAGGAGGGATAGATAGATAGATAGATAGATAGATAGATAGATCATGAGGAGTGGGGATAGATAGATCATGAGTGAGGATAGATAGATCATGAGGAGTGGGATAAATAGATAGATAGATAGATAGATCATGAGGAGTGGGATAGATAGATAGATAGATAGATAGATCATGAGTGAGTGGATAGATAGATAGATAGATAGATAGATCATGAGTGAGTGGATAGATAGATAGATAGATAGATAGATCATGAGAGGGATAGATAGATAGATAGATAGATAGATAGATCATGAGGAGTGAGATAGATAGATAGATAGATAGATAGATAGATAGATCATGAGGGAGGGAGATAGATAGATAGATAGATAGATAGATAGATCATGAGGAGTGAGATAGATAGATAGATAGATAGATAGATAGATCATGAGTGGATAGATAGATAGATAGATAGATAGATCATGAGGGAGGGGATAGGTAGATAGATAGATAGACTGCGGGGGGGTGGGTAGATAGATAGATAGATCATGAGTGAGTGATAGATAGATAGATAGATAGATAGATAGATCAGTGAGTGGGATAGATAGATAGATAGATAGATCATGAGAGGATAGATAGATAGATAGATAGATAGATCATGAGTGAGTGGGGATAGATAGATAGATAGGTCATGAGGGAGTGGGATAGATAGATAGATAGATAGATAGATCAAGGAGGAGGGATAGATAGATAGATAGATAGATAGATAGATAGATCATGAGTGGATAGATAGATAGATAGATAGATAGATCATGAGTGGATAGATAGATAGATAGATCATGAGTGAGTGGATTGATAGATAGATAGATCAGTGAGTGGGATAGATAGATAGATTGATAGATAGATCATGAGGAGGGGATAGATAGATAGATAGATAGATCATGAGGAGTGATAGATAGATCATGAGGAGTGGGATAGATAGATCAGTGAGGAGGGAGGGATAGATAGATAGATAGACGGAGGGAGGGATAGATAGATAGATAGATAGATAGATAGATCATGAGGGAGGGATAGATAGATAGATAGATCATGAGTGAGTGGGATAGATAGATAGATAGATAGATAGATCATGAGGAAGGGATAGATAGATAGATAGATAGATAGATAGATAGATAGATCATGAGGAGGGATAGATAGATAGATAGATAGATAGAACATGAGGAGGGATAGATAGATAGATCGATAGATCAAGGAGGGAGGGATAGATAGATAGATAGATAGATCATGAGTGAGTGGGATAGATAGATAGATAGATCATGAGGAGTGGGATAGATAGATAGATAGATCAGTGAGAGTGGGATTGATAGATAGATAGATCATGAGTGGATGGAGAGATAGATAGATAGATAAATCATGAGTGAGTGGATAGATAGATAGATAGATAGATAGATAGATCATGAGGAGTGGGGATAGATAGATCATGAGGATGGATAGATAGATCAAGAGGGAGGGAGATAGATAGATAGATAGATAGATCTGGAGGATGGATAGATAGATAGATAGATAGATAGATAGATCATGAGGGAGGGATAGATAGATAGATAGATAGATAGATCATGAGTGAGTGATAGATAGATAGATAGATCATGAGTGAGTGGGATAGATAGATAGATAGATCATGAGTGAGTGGGATAGATAGATAGATAGATAGATAGATCATAGATAGATAGATAAATAGATAGATAGATCATGAGTGAGGATAGATAGATAGATAGATCGATAGATCATGAGGGAGGGAGAGAGATAGATAGATCGAGAGGGAGGGATAGATAGATAGATAGATAGATAGATCATGAGTGAGTGGATAGATAGATAGATAGATCAGAGGAGGTAGATAGATAGATAGATAGATAGATCATGAGTGAGTGGGATATATATAGATCCATAGATAGATAGATCATTAGGAGTGAGATAGACAGATAGATATATAGATCATGAGTGAGTGGGATAGATAGATAGATAGATAGATAGATAGATAGATCATGAGGAGGGATAGATAGATAGATAGATAGATAGATAGATCATGAGGAGGGATAGATAGATAGATAGATAGATCATGAGGAGTGGGGATAGATAGATAGATAGATAGATCATGAGTGAGTGGGATATATATAGATAGATAGATAGATCATGAGTGAGTGGGATATATAGATAGATAGATAGATCATGAGTGAGTGGATAGATAGATAGATAGATAGATAGATCATGAGGAAGGGATAGATAGATAGATAGATAGATAGATAGATCATGACGAGTGGGATAGATAGATAGATAGATAGATAGATAGATCATGACGAGGGATAGATACATAGATAGATAGATAGATCATGACGAGTGGATAGATAGATAGATAGAT
Organism: Ascarosepion bandense; assembly: GCA_037127315.1. Classification (NCBI taxonomy): domain Eukaryota; kingdom Metazoa; phylum Mollusca; class Cephalopoda; order Sepiida; family Sepiidae; genus Ascarosepion; species Ascarosepion bandense. The sequence continues at coordinate 5,124,931 of JBBBDQ010029769.1, read as the reverse complement.
AGATAGATAGATAGATAGATCATGACGAGTGGGATAGATAGATAGATAGATAGATAGATCATGACGAGGATAGATAGATAGATAGATAGATAGATAGATTGGGTGACGATAGATAGATAGATAGATAGATAGATAGATAGATCATGACGAGGGATAGATAGATAGATAGATAGATAGATAGATCATGACGAGTGGGATAGATAGATAGATAGATAAATAGATAGATCAAGGAGAGGATAGATAGATAGATAGATAGATAGATAGATAGATAGATCAGCAGGAGGGATAGATAGATAGATAGATAGATAGATAGATAGATAGATCATGAGTGAGTGGGATAGATAGATAGATAGATAGATAGATAGATCATGACGAGTGGGATAGATAGATAGATAGATAGATAGATAGATCATGGAGGGATAGATAGATAGATAGATCAGAGTGAGGATAGATAGATAGATAGATAGATAGATAGATCATGAGGAGTGGGATAGATCGATAGATAGATAGATAGACCATGTAGATAGATAGATAGATAGATAGATAGATAGATAGATCATGAGGAGTGGATAGATAGACAGATAGATAGATAGATAGATAGATCATGAGTGAGTGGGATATGTAGATAGATAGATAGATCATGAGGGGTGGGATAGATAGATAGATAGATAGATCATGAGGAGTGAGATAGATAGATAGATAGATAGATAGATCATGAGGAGTGGGATAGATAGATAGATAGATCATGAGGAGTGGGATAGATAGATAGATAGATAGATCATGAGAAGTGGGATAGATAGATAGATAGATAGATCATGAGGAATGGGATAGATAGATAGATAGATAGATCATGAGGAGTAGGATAGATAGATAGATAGATAGATCATGAGGAGTGGGATAGATAGATAGATAGATAGATAAATAGATCATGAGGAATGGGATAGATAGATAGATAGATAGATCATGAGGAGTGGGATAGATAGATCATGAGGAGTGGGATAGATAGATAGATCATGAGGAGGGTGGGATAGATAGATAGATAGATAGATAGATCATGAGGAGTGGGATAGATAGATAGACAGATAGATAGATCATGAGGAGTGGGATAGATAGATAGATAGATAGATAGATAGATAGATCATGAGGAGTGGGATAGATAGATAGATAAAATAGATACATCAGAGGAGTGGGATAGATAGATAGATAGATCGATAGATCATGAGGAGTGGGATAGATGGATGGATAGATAGATAGATCATGAGGAGGGATAGATAGATAGATAGATCATGGAGGAGTGAGATAGATAGATAGATAGATCATGAGGAGTGAGATAGATAGATAGATAGATAGATAGATCATGAGGTGTGAGATAGATAGATAGATAGATAGATCAAGGAGTGAGATAGATAGATAGATAGATAGATAGATCAGTGAGGAGGGATAGATAGATAGATAGATAGATAGATAGATAGATAGATAGATCATGAGGGAGGGATAGATAGATAGATCATGAGGAATGGGATAATAGATAGATAGATAGATAGATAGATCATGAGGAGGGATAGATAGATAGATAGATAGATAGATCATGAGGAGGGATAGATAGATAGATAGATAGATCATGAGGATTGGGATAGATAGATAGATAGATAGATCATGAGTGGATAGATAGATAGATAGATAGATAGATCATGAGGAGGGATAGATAGATAGATAGATAGATAGATCATGAGGAGTGAGATAGATAGATAGATAGATCATGAGGAGTTAGATAGATAGATAGATCAGTGAGGAGTGAGATAGATAGATAGATAGATCATGAGGAGTGGATAGATAGATAGATAGATAGATCATGAGGAGAGGATAGATAGATAGATCATGAGTGAGTGAGATAGATAGATAGATAGATAGATAGATAGATAGATAGATCATGAGGAGTGGATAGATAGATAGATAGATAGATAGATAGATCATGAGGGAGGGGATAGATAGATAGATAGATAGATAGATAGATAGACTGGGTGACGAATGGGATAGATAGATAGATAGATAGATAGATAGATAGATCATGACGAATGATAGATAGATAGATAGATAGATAGATAGATCATGAGTGGGATAGATAGATAGATAGATAGATAGATAGATCAAGAGGGAGGGATAGATAGATAGATAGATAGATAGATCATGACGAGTGGGATAGATAGATAGATAGATAGATAGATCATGACGAGTGGGATAGATAGATAGATAGATAGATCATGACGAGTGGGATAGATAGATAGATAGATAGATCATGACGAGTGGGATAGATAGATAGATAGATCATGAGGAGGGATAGATAGATAGATATATCATGAGGGAGGGATAGATAGATAGATAGATAGATAGATAGATAGATCATGAGGAATGGGATAGATAGATAGATAGATAGATAGATAGATAGATAGATAGATCAGTGAGGAATGGATAGATAGATAGATAGATAGATAGATAGATAGATTCATGGAGAGGATAGATAGATAGCTAGATAGATAGATAGATAGATCATGGAGGAGGGATAGTTAGATAGCTAGATAGATAGATAGATAGATCATGAGGAGTGGGATAGATAGATAGCTAGATAGATAGATAGATAGATCATGAGGTGGGATGGGATAGATAGATAGATAGATAGATAGATAGATAGATAGATAGATCATGAGGAGTGGGATAGATAGATAGATAGATAGATAGATCATGAGGAGTGGGATAGATAGATAGATAGATAGATAGATAGATCATGAGGAGTGGGATAGATAGATAGATAGATAGATAGATAGATCATGAGGAGTGGGATAGATAGATAGATAGATAGATAGATAGATAGATAGATAGATCATGTGAGGTGGGATAGATAGATAGATAGATAGATAGATAGATCATGAGGTGGGATAGATAGATAGATAGATAGATAGATAGATAGATCATGAGGAGTGGGATAGATAGATAGATAGATAGATAGATAGATAGATCATGAGGAGTGGGATAGTTAGATAGATAGATAGATAGATAGATCATGAGGAGTGGGATAGATAGATAGATAGATAGATAGATCATGAGGAGTGGGATAGATAGATAGATAGATAGATAGATCATGAGGAGTGGGATAGATAGATAGATAGATAGATAGATCATGAGGAGTGGGATAGATAGATAGATAGATAGATAGATAGATAGATAGATAGATCATGAGGAGTGGGATAGATAGATAGATAGATCATGAGGAGTGGGATAGATAGATAGATAGATAGATAGATCATGAGGAGTGGGATAGATAGATAGATAGATAGATAGATCATGAGAAGTGGGATAGATAAATAGACAGATAGATAGATCATGAAGAGTGGGATAGATAGATAGATAGATAGATCATGAGGAGTGGGATAGATAGATAGATAGATAGATAGATCATGAGGAGTGGGATAGATAGATAGATAGATAGATCATGAGGAATGAGATAGATAGATAGATAGATCATGAGTAGTGAGATAGATAGATAGATAGATAGATCATGAGGTGTGAGATAGATAGATAGATAGATAGATAGATCATGAGGAGTGAGATAGATAGATAGATCATGAGGAGTATAGGGATAGATAGATAGATAGATAGATAGATAGATAGATAGATCATGAGGAGTGGGATAGATAGATAGATCATGAGGAATGGGATAGATAGATAGATAGATAGATCATGAGGAGTGGGATAGATAGATAGATAGATAGATAGATAGATCATGAGGAGTGGGATAGATAGATAGATAGATAGATCATGAGGAGTGGGATAGATAGATAGATAGATAGATCATGAGGAGTGGGATAGATAGATAGATAGATAGATCATGAGGAGTGAGATAGATAGATAGATAGATCATGAGGAGTTAGATAGTTAGATAGATCATGAGGAGTGAGATAGATAGATAGATAGATCATGAGAAGTGGATAGATAGATAGATAGATAGATCATGAGGAGTGGGTTAGATAGATAGATCATGAGGAGTGAGAGAGATAGATAGATAGATAGATAGATAGATAGATCATGAGGAGTGGGATAGATAGATAGATAGATAGATCATGAGGAGTGGGAGAGATAGATAGATAGATAGATCATGAGGAGTGGGATAGATAGATAGATAGATAGGTCATGAGGAGTGGGATAGATAGATAGATAGATAGATAGATAGATAGATCATGACGAATGGGATAGATAGATAGATAGATAGATAGATCATAGGGGAGGGATAGGGATAGATAGATAGATAGATAGATAGATAGATAGATCATGAGGAGTGGGATAGATAGATAGATAGATAGATAGATAGATCATGACGAGTGGGATAGATAGATAGATAGATAGATCATGACGAGTGGGATAGATAGATAGATAGATCATGACGAGTGGGATAGATAGATAGATAGATCATGAGGAGTGGGATAGATAGATAGATAGATAGATCATGAGGAGTGGGATAGCTAGATAGATAGATAGATAGATAGATAGATAGATCATGAGGAGTGGGATAGATAGATAGATAGATAGATAGATAGATAGATAGATCATGAGGAGTGGGATAGATAGATAGATAGATAGATAGATCATGAGGAGTGGGATAGATAGATAGATAGATAGATCATGAGGGGTGGGATAGATAGATAGATAGATAGATAGATCATGAGGAGTGGGATAGATAGATAGATAGATAGATCATGAGGAGTGGGATAGATAGATAGATAGATAGATCATGAGGAGTGGGATAGATAGATAGATAGATAGATAGATAGATCATGAGGAGTGGGATAGATAGATAGATAGATAGATCATGAGGAGTGGGATAGATAGATAGATAGAGAGATAGATAGATCATGAGGAGTGCGATAGATAGATAGATAGATAGATAAATAGATCATGAGGAGTGGGATAGATAGATAGATAGATAAATAGATCATGAGGAGTGGGATAGATAGATAGATAGATATATCATGAGGAGTGGGATAGATAGATAGATAGATAGATAGATAGATCATGCGGAGTGGGATAGATAGATAGATAGATAGATAGATCATGAGGAGTGGGATAGATAGATAGACAGATAGATAGATCATGAGGAGTGGGATAGATAGATAGATAGATAGATAGATCATGAGGAGTGGGATAGATAGATAGATAGATAGATAGATAGATAGATAGATCATGAGGAATGAGATAGATAGATAGATAGATAGATCATGAGGAGTGGGATAGATAGATAGATAGATAGATAGATAGATAGATAGATCATGAGGAATGAGATAGATAGATAGATATATAGATAGATCATGAGGAGTGAGATAGATAGATAGATAGATAGATAGATATATCATGATGAGTGGGATAGATAGATAGATCATGAGGAATGGGATAGGTAGACAGATAGATAGATAGATAGATAGATAGATCATGAGAGGATAGATAGATAGATAGATAGATAGATAGATAGATCATGAGGGAGGGATAGATAGATAGATAGATAGATCATGAGGAGGGATAGATAGATAGATAGATAGATCATGAGGAGTGAGATAGATAGATAGATAGATAGATAGATTCTTTATGAGTGGATAGATAGATAGATAGATCATGAGGGAGTGGGATAGATAGATAGACTGTGAGGAGAGATAGATAGATAGAGATAGATAGATAGATCATGAGGAGTGGGATAGATAGATAGATAGATAGATAGATCATGAGGAGTGGGATAGATAGATAGATAGATAGATAGATAGATAGATCATGAGGAGTGGGATAGATAGATAGATAGATAGATCATGAGGAGGGATAGATAGATAGATAGATAGATAGATCAGTGAGGAGGATAGATAGATAGATAGATAGATAGATAGATCATGACGAATGGGATAGATAGATAGATAGATAGATAGATAGATCATGAGGAGTGGGATAGATAGATAGATAGATAGATAGATCATGACGAGTGGGATAGATAGATAGATAGATAGATAGATCATGGAGGGAGGGATAGATAGATAGATAGATAGATCATGAGGAGTGGGATAGATAGATAGATAGATAGATAGATAGATCATGAGGAGTGGGATAAGTAGATAGATAGATAGATCATGAGGGGTGGATAGATATAGATAGATAGATAGATTCCTGAGGAGTGGGATAGATAGATAGATAGATAGATAGATATATCATGAGGAGGGATAGATAGAGAGATAGATAGATAGATAGATCATGAGTGAGGGATAGATAGATAGATAGATAGATAGATCATGAGGAGTGGGATAGATAGATAGATAGATAGATCATGAGGAGTGGGATAGATATATTGATAGATAGATCATGAGGAGTGGGATAGATAGATAGATAGACAGATAGATAGATAGACTGCGAGGAGTGGGATAGATAGATAGATAGATAGATAGATAGATAGATAGATCATGAGTGAGGGATAGATAGAGAGATAGATAGATAGATAGATCATGAGGAGGGATAGATAGATAGATAGATAGATCATGAGGAGGGATAGATAGATAGATAGAGAGATAGATAGATCATGAGGGAGTGGGATAGAGAGATAGATAGATCCAGGGAGGGATAGATAGATAGATAGATAGATAGATAGATAGATCATGAGGGAGGGATAGATAGATAGATAGATAAATAGATCATGAGGAGTGGGATAGATAGATAGATAGATAAATAGATCAGTGAGTGAGTGGGATAGATAGATAGATAGATAGATAGATCAGTGAGGGAGGGATAGATAGATAGATAGATAGATCATGAGGAGTGGGATAGATAGATAGATAGATAGATAGATAGATCATGAGAGTGGGATAGATAGATAGACAGATAGATAGATCATGAGTGAGTGGATAGATAGATAGATAGATAGATCGATAGATCATGAGGGAGGGATAGATAGATAGATAAATAGATAGATAGATCATGAGGAGTGGATAGATAGATAGATAGATAGATAGATCGATAGATCATGAGGATAGATAGATAGATAGATAGATAGATAGATCATGAGGAGTGGGGATAGATAGATAGATAGATCATGAGGGAGGGATAGATAGATAGATAGATAGATAGATAGATCATGAGGAGGGATAGATAGATAGATAGATAGATAGATAGATCATGAGGAATGAGATAGATAGATAGATAGATAGATAGATAGATAGACTGCGAGGTGTGAGATAGATAGATAGATAGATAGATAGACTGGGTGAGGAGTGAGATAGATAGATAGATAGATAGATCATGAGGATTGGGATAGATAGATAGATAGATAGATAGATCATGAGGGAGTGGGATAGATAGATAGATCATGAGTGAATGGATAGATAGATAGATAGATAGATAGATAGATCATGAGTGAGTGGATAGATAGATAGATAGATAGATCATGAGAAAGGGATAGATAGATAGATAGATAGATCATGAGGGGAGGGATAGATAGATAGATAGATAGATCATGAGGAGTGAGATAGATAGATAGATAGATAGATAGATCTTGAGGAGTGGATAGATAGATAGATAGATATTGAGTGAGTGATAGATAGATAGATCATGAGTGGGGAGTGAGAGAGATAGATAGATAGACAGATAGATCATGAGTGGGATAGATAGATAGATAGATAGATAGATCATGAGTGGATAGATAGATAGATAGATAGATCATGGAGGGAGGGATAGATAGATAGATAGATAGATAGATCATGAGTGGGATAGATAGATAGATAGATAGATCATGAGGGAGGGATAGATAGATAGATAGATCATGAGGAGTGGATAGATAGATAGATCATGAGTGAGTGGATAGATAGATAGATAGATAGATCATGAGGAGTGGGATAGATAGATAGATAGATCATGACGAATGGGATAGATAGATAGATAGATAGATAGATAGATAGATAGATAGATCATGAGGAGTGGGATAGATAGATAGATAGATAGATAGATAGATAGATCAGTGAGGAGGGATAGATAGATAGATAGATAGATAGATAGATAGATCATGGACGAGTGGGATAGATAGATAGATAGATAGATAGATAGATCATGACGAGGATAGATAGATAGATAGATCATGAGTGAGTGGGATAGATAGATAGATAGATAGATCATGACGAGTGGGATAGATAGATAGATAGATAGATCATGAGTGAGTGGGATAGATAGATAGATAGATAGATAGATAGATAGATAGATAGATCATGAGGAGTGGGGATAGATAGATAGATAGACAGATCATGAGGAGTGGGATAGATAGATAGATAGATAAATAGATCATGAGGGAGGGGATAGATAGATAGATAAATACATCATGAGGAGTGGGATAGATAGATAGATAGATAGATCATGAGGAGTGGGATAGATAGATCATGAGGAGGGGATAGATAGATAGATAGATCATGGAGGGAGGGATAGATAGATAGATAGATAGATAGATAGATAGATCATGAGGAATGAGATAGATAGATAGATAGATAGATCATGAGAATGAGATAGATAGATAGATAGATAGATCATGAGGAGTGAGATAGATAGATATATAGATAGATCATGAGAGTGAGATAGATAGATAGATAGATAGATAGATATATCATGAGGAGTGGATAGATAGATAGATCATGAGGAATGGGATAGGTAGACAGATAGATAGATAGATAGATAGATCATGAGGGAGGGATAGATAGATAGATAGATAGATAGATAGATCATGAGGGAGGGATAGATAGATAGATAGATAGATCATGAGGAGTGGGATAGATAGATAGATAGATAGACTGGGTGAGGAGTGAGATAGATAGATAGATAGATAGATAGATAGATCTTGAGGAGTGGATAGATAGATAGATAGATCTGAGATAGATAGATAGATAGATAGATCATGAGAGTGGATAGATAGATAGATCATGAGGAGGGAGAGAGATAGATAGATAGATAGATAGATAGATCAGAGGGAGGGATAGATAGATAGATAGATAGATAGATAGATCATGAGGAGTGGATAGATAGATAGATAGATAGATAGATAGATCATGAGTGAGTGGGATAGATAGATAGATAGATAGATAGATCATGAGTGAGGATAGATAGATAGATAGATAGATCATGAGTGGATAGATAGATAGATAGATAGATAGATAGATCAGTGAGGAGGGATAGATAGATAGATAGATAGATAGATAGATCATGACGAATGGATAGATAGATAGATAGATAGATAGATAGATCATGAGGAGTGGGATAGATAGATAGATAGATAGATAGATAGATCAGTGAGGGGAGGGATAGATAGATAGATAGATAGATAGATAGATCATGGAGGAGTGGGATAGATAGATAGATAGATAGATAGATCATGAGGAGTGGGATAGATAGATAGATAGATAGATAGATCATGGAGGGAGGGATAAGTAGATAGATAGATAGATCATGAGGGGTGGATAGATAGATAGATAGATAGATAGACTTAGTGAGTGGGATAGATAGATAGATAGATAGATATATCATGAGGAGTGGATAGATAGATAGATAGATAGATAGATCATGAGGGAGTGGGATAGATAGATAGATAGATAGATCATGAGGAAGGGATAGATATATTGATAGATAGATCATGAGGGAGGGATAGATAGATAGATAGACAGATAGATAGATAGATCATGAGGAGGGATAGATAGATAGATAGATAGATAGATAGATCAGTGAGTGAGTGGGATAGATAGAGAGATAGATAGATAGATAGATCATGAGTGAGTGGGATAGATAGATAGATAGATAGATAGATAGATCATGAGTGAGTGGGATAGAGAGATAGATATTCCATGAGGAGTGGGATAGATAGATAGATAGATAGATAGATAGATAGATCATGAGTGAGTGGGATAGATAGATAGATAGATAAATAGACTGGGTGAGTGGGATAGATAGATAGATAGATAAATAGATCAGCAGGGAGGGGATAGATAGATAGATAGACTACGAGAGTGGGATAGATAGATAGATAGATAGATAGATAGATCATGAGTGGATAGATAGATAGACAGATAGATAGATCATGAGGGAGGGATAGATAGATAGATAGATCGATAGATCATGAGGAGTGGGATAGATAGATAGATAAATAGATAGATAGATCATGAGGAGGGATAGATAGATAGATAGATAGATAGATCGATAGATCATGAGTGGATAGATAGATAGATAGATAGATAGATCATGAGGGAGGGATAGATAGATAGATAGATCATGAGTGAGTGGATAGATAGATAGATAGATAGATGGATAGATCAAGTGAGAGGGGATAGATAGATAGATAGATAGATAGATAGATCGGCGAGGAATGAGATAGATAGATAGATAGATAGATAGATAGATCATGAGGGTGTGAGATAGATAGATAGATAGATAGATCATGAGGAGTGAGATAGATAGATAGATAGATAGATAGATAGATAGACTAAGTGAGATTGGGATAGATAGATAGATAGATAGATAGATAGATCATGAGTGAGTGGGATAGATAGATAGATCATGAGGAATGGATAGATAGACAGATAGATAGATAGATAGATAGATCATGAGAGGATAGATAGATAGATAGATAGATCATGAGGGAGGGGATAGATAGATAGATAGATAGATCAAGGAGAGGGATAGATAGATAGATAGATCATGAGGAGTGAGATAGATAGATAGATAGATAGATAGATCTTGAGGAGTGGATAGATAGATAGATAGATAGGCTGAGGAGTGGGATAGATAGATAGATCATGAGGAGGAGAGAGATAGATAGATAGACAGATAGATCATGAGGGAGGGGATAGATAGATAGATAGATAGATAGATCATGAGTGGGATAGATAGATAGATAGATAGATCATGAGTGGGATAGATAGATAGATAGATAGATCATGAGTGGGATAGATAGATAGATAGATCATGAGTGGAGGGGGATAGATAGATAGATAGATCAGTGAGGAGGGATAGATAGATAGATAGATAGATCATGAGTGGGATAGATAGATAGATAGATAGATCACGGAGGGAGGGATAGATAGATAGATAGATAGATCATGACGAATTGTATAGATAGATAGATAGATAGATAGATAGATCATGAGGAGTGGGATAGATAGATAGATAGATAGATAGATAGATCATGAGGAGTGGGATAGATAGATAGATAGATAGATAGATAGATAGATCATGACGAGTGGGATAGATAGATAGATAGATAGATAGATCATGAGGAGTGGGATAGATAGATAGATAGATCATGAGGAGTGGGATAGATAGATAGATAGATAGATCATGACGAGTGGGATAGATAGATAGATAGATAGATAGATCATGAGGAGTGGGATAGATAGATAGATAGATAGATAGATAGATAGATAGATCATGAGGAGTGGGATAGATAGATAGACAGATCATGAGGAGTGGGATAGATAGATAGATAGATAAATAGATCATGAGGAGTGGGATAGATAGATAGATAAATAGATCATGAGGAGTGGGATAGATAGATAGATAGATAGATCATGAGGAGTGGGATAGATAGATCATGAGGAGTGGGATAGATAGATAGATAGATCATGAGGAGTGGGATAGATAGATAGATAGATAGATAGATCATGAGGAGTGGGATAGATAGATAGACAGATAGATAGATCATGAGGAGTGTGATAGATAGATAGATAGATAGATAGATAGATTATGAGGAGTGGATAGATAGATAGATAGATCGATAGATCATGAGGAGTGGGATAGATAGGTAGATAGATAGATAGATCATGAGGAGTGGGATAGATTGATAGATAGATCATGAGGAGTGAGATAGATAGATAGATAGATCATGATAAGTGAGATAGATAGATAGATAGATCATGAGGTGTGAGATAGATAGATAGATAGATAGATCATGAGTGAGTGAGATAGATAGATAGATAGATAGATAGATCAGTGAGGGAGTGGGATAGATAGATAGATAGATAGATAGATAGATCATGAGTGAGTGGGATAGATAGATAGATAGATAGATAGATAGATAGATCATGAGGGAGTGGGATAGATAGATAGATAGATAGATAGATATATCATGAGGAGTGGGGATAAGTAGATAGATAGATAGATCATGAGGGGTGGATAGATAGATAGATAGATAGATAGATCATGAGGAGTGGGATAGATAGATAGATAGATATATCATGAGGTGAGTGGGATAGATAGATAGATAGATAGATAGATCATGAGTGAGTGGGATAGATAGATAGATAGATAGATCAGTAGGAGTGGGATAGATATTGATAGATAGATCATGAGGGAGGGATAGATAGATAGATAGACAGATAGATAGATAGATCATGAGGAGTGGGATAGATAGATAGATAGATAGATAGATAGATCATGAGGAGTGGGATAGATAGAGAGATAGATAGATAGATAGATCATGAGAGGATAGATAGATAGATAGATAGATCATGAGTGAGTGGGATAGATAGATAGATAGAGAGATAGATAGATCATGAGGGAGTGGGATAGAGAGATAGATAGACCATGAGTGAGTGGCATAGATAGATAGATAGATAGATAGATCATGAGGAGGGATAGATAGATAGATAGATAAATAGATCATGAGGAGTGGGATAGATAGATAGATAGATAAATAGATCATGAGTGAGTGGGATAGATAGATAGATAGATAGACTGCGTAGGGAGGGGATAGATAGATAGATAGATAGATAGATAGATCATGAGTGATAGATAGACAGATAGATAGACTGCGAGGAGGGATAGATAGATAGATAGATAGATCGATAGATCAAGAGAGGGAGGGATAGATAGATAGATAAAATAGATAGATAGATCAGGGAGGGAGTGGGGATAGATAGATAGATAGATAGATAGATCGATAGATCATGAGGGAGGGGATAGATAGATAGATAGATAGATAGATCATGAGTGAGTGGGATAGATAGATAGATAGATCATGAGAGTGGGATAGATAGATAGATAGATAGATAGATAGATCATGAGTGGGATAGATAGATAGATAGATAGATAGATAGATAGATAGATCATGAGGAATGAGATAGATAGATAGATAGATAGATAGATCATGAGGTAGATAGATAGATAGATAGATAGATAGATCATGAGGAGTGAGATAGATAGATAGATAGATAGATAGATAGACGGAGGGATTGGGATAGATAGATAGATAGATAGATAGATCATGAGGAGTGATAGATAGATAGATCATGAGGAATGATAGATAGACAGATAGATAGATAGATAGATCATGAGGGAGTGGGATAGATTGATAGATAGATAGATCATGAGTGAGTGGGGATAGATAGATAGATAGATAGATCATGAGGAGGGATAGATAGATAGATAGATAGATCAGTGAGGAGTGAGATAGATAGATAGATAGATAGATAGATCTTGAGGAGTGGATAGATAGATAGATAGATATTGAGGAGTGGGATAGAGGATAGATCATGAGTGAGTGAGAGAGATAGATAGATAGACAGATAGATCATGAGGAGTGGATAGATAGATAGATAGATAGATAGATCATGAGTGGGATAGATAGATAGATAGATAGATCATGAGGAGTGGGATAGATAGATAGATAGATAGATAGATCATGAGTGGGATAGATAGATAGATAGACTGCGAGAGGGATAGATAGATAGATAGATCATGATGGAGGATAGATAGATAGATAGATCATGAGAGGGATAGATAGATAGATAGATAGACGGAGGGAGGGGATAGATAGATAGATAGATAGATCGTGACGAATGGGATAGATAGATAGATAGATAGATAGATAGATCATGAGGGAGGGATAGATAGATAGATAGATAGATAGATAGATCATGGAGAGGATAGATAGATAGATAGATAGATAGATCACACAGAGTGGGATAGATAGATAGATAGATAGATAGATCATGAGGAGAGGATAGATAGATAGATAGATCATGACGAGTGGGATAGATAGATAGATAGATAGATAGATCATGAGAGTGGGATAGATAGATAGATAGATCATGAGGAGTGGGGATAGATAGATAGATAGATAGATCATGACGAGTGATAGATAGATAGATAGATAGATAGATAGATCATGAGTGGGATAGATAGATAGATAGATAGATAGATAGATAGATAGATCATGAGGGAGGGGATAGATAGATAGATAGATAGACAGATCATGAGGGAGGGATAGATAGATAGATAGATAAATAGATCATGAGGAGTGGGATAGATAGATAGATAAATAGATCATGAGAGGAGTGGGATAGATAGATAGATAGATAGACTGCGAGGAGTGGGATAGATAGATCATGAGGAGTGGATAGATAGATAGATAGATCATGAGTGAGGATAGATAGATAGATAGATAGATAGATAGATCATGAGTGAGTGGGATAGATAGACAGACAGATAGATAGATCATGAGGAGTGGGATAGATAGATAGATAGATAGATAGATCATGAGGAGTGGGATAGATAGATAGATAGATCGATAGATCATGAGTGAGTGGGATAGATAGATAGGTAGATAGATAGATAGATCAGAGAGGATAGATTGATAGATAGATCATGAGGAGTGAGATAGATAGATAGATAGATCATGAGGAGTGAGATAGATAGATAGATAGATCATGAGGTGTGAGATAGACAGATAGATAGATAGATCATGAGGAGTGAGATAGATAGATAGATAGATAGATAGATCATGAGTGAGGATAGATAGATAGATAGATAGATAGATAGATCAGTGAGGAGGATAGATAGATAGATCATGAGGAATGGGATAGATAGATAGATAGATAGATAGATCAT